>JBBPBX010011503.1:6285-20793 GCA_038048925.1 Garcialebias charrua | reverse complement strand
TATATATATATATATATATATATATATATATATATATATATATATATATATATATATATAAAACTTATTTTGTAGTTCAAATGGAACCATTTCAGTAAACAATATTTTCATTCATCCATCCATTATCTTTTACCCGCTTCTTCCATTTTGGGTCACTAGATTCACCATGTCCAGCAATCACTGTGCAAGGGGCAGGGTACACACTGGACAGGTTGCAAGTCCATCACAGGGCCTAAAGAATATTTTAAAAAGTGCAATTAAAAGTTCACCTTTTCTTGACTTTACACATCAAACACTGGATTGTCTGTATTATGTCTCCATCTCAAATAACAACTTTATAAATCTATGTGTTTCACTAGTCTGTTCTACTGATACTAAAAAAAAAAGAGATCGTATCTAGTGATCCTTTATGTTTCTGTTTGCCTTATTGTTTAGTTTGCTGGGTTACTAAACCTTTTAGTTTATTGACTTCAAAAAACTCCTCCCTGGGCTGCCACCTTACCGTGGTGGAGGGGTTTGAGTGTCCCAATGATCCTAGGAGCTATGCTGTCAGGGGCTTTATGCCCCTAGTAGGGTCACCCAAGGCAGACAGGTCCTAGGTGAGGGACGAGACAAAGCGCAGCCCACAAGACCCCTTATGATGAATAATATAAATGGAAACAATGTTCCCTCGCCCGGACGCGGGTCACCGGGGCCCCACTCTGGAGCCAGGCCCGGAGGAGGGGCACGTTGGCGAGCGCCTGGTGGCCGGGCTTTCACCCATGGAGCTCGGCCGGGCACAGCCCGAAGAGGAGACGTGGGTCCCCCTTCCCATAGGCTCACCACCTGTGGGAGGGGCCAAAGGGGTCGGGTGCATTGTGGAATGGGTGGTGGCCGAGGGCGGGGACCCTGGCGGTCTGATCCTCGGCTACAGAAGCTGGCCATTGGGACATGGAATGTCACCTCTCTGGTGGGGAAGGAGCCTGAGCTAGTGTGTGAGGTTGAGAGGTTCCGGCTAGAAATAGTCGGACTCACCTCAACGCATGGCTCTGGCTCTGGAACCAGTTTCCTTGAGAGGGGTTGGACACTCTTCCACTCTGGAGTTGCCCCTGGTGAGAGGCGCCGAGCAGGAGTGGGCATACTTGTTGCCCCCCATCTTGGTGCCTGTACGTTGGGGTTCACCCCGGTGAACGAGAGGGTAGCCTCCCTTCGCCTACGTGTGGGGGGACGGGCTCTGACTGTTGTTTGTGCCTATGCGCCAAACGGCAGCGCAGATTACCCACCCTTTTTGGAGTCCTTGGAGGGGGTATTGGAGGGTGCGCCTCCTGGGGACTCCCTTGTTCTGCTGGGGGACTTCAACGCTCACGTGGGCAATGACAGTGAGACCTGGAGGGGTGTGGTTGGGAGGAACGGCCCCCCTGATCTGAACCCGAGTGGTGTTCTGTTGTTGGACTTCTGTGCTCGTCATGGATTGTCCATAACGAACACCATGTTCAGGCATAAGGGTGTCCATATGTGCTCTTGGCACCAGGACACCCTAGGTCGTAGTTCAATGATCGACTTTGTTGTCGTCTCATCTGATCTGCGGCCGCATGTCCTGGACACTCGGGTGAAGAGAGGGGCGGAGCTGTCAACTGACCACTACCTGGTGGTGAGTTGGCTCCGATGGTGGGGGAGGATGCCGGTCAGACCTGGCAGACCCAAACGTATTGTGAGGGTCTGCTGGGAACGTCTGGCAGAGTCTCCCGTAAGACGGAGCTTTAACTCCCACCTCCGGGAGAGCTTTGAACACGTTCCGAGGGAGGCGGGGGACATTGAGCCCGAGTGGGCCATGTTTCGCGCCTCTATTGTCGAGGCAGCTTATCGGAGTTGTGGCCGCAAGGTTGTTGGTGCCTGTCGTGGTGGCAACCCTCGAACCCGGTGGTGGACACCGGCGGTGAGGGATGCTGTCAAGCTGAAGAAGGAGTCCTATTGGGCCTTTTTGGCCTGTGGGACCCCGGAAGCAGCAGATAGGTACCGGCAGTCCAAGCGGCATGCGGCTCGGGTGGTTGCTGAGGCAAAAACTCGGGCGTGGGAGGAGTTCGGAGAGGCCATGGAGAATGACTTCCGTACGGCTTCGAGGCGATTCTGGTCCACCATCCGGCGTCTCAGGGGGGGAAAGCGGTACGCGACCAACACCATTTATGGTGGGGATGGCGTGCTGTTGACCTCAACTCGGGATGTTGTGAGTCGGTGGGCGGAGTACTTCGAAGACCTCCTCAATCCTACTGGCACGTCTTCCACTGAGGAAGCGGAGCCTGGGGACTTTGGGTCGGGCTCTCCAATCTCTGGTGCTGAGGTCGCCGAGGTGGTTAAAAAGCTCCGCGGTGGCAAGGCTCCGGGGGTGGATGAGATTCGTCCTGAGTTCCTTAGGGCTCTGGATGTTGTGGGGTTGTGTTGGCTTACGCGACTCTGCAATATCGCGTGGACATCGGGGGCAGTTCCCTTGGATTGGCAGACTGGGGTGGTGGTTCCCCTATTCAAAAAGGGGGACCGTAGGGTGTGTTCCAACTATAGAGGGATCACACTCTTAAGCCTCCCTGGTAAGGTCTATTCAGGGGTTCTGGAGAGGAGGGTCCGTCGGATAGTCGAACCTCGGATTCAGGAGGAGCAGTGTGGTTTTCGTCCTGGTCGTGGAACACTAGACCAGCTCTACACCCTCAACAGGGTCCTGGAGGGTGCGTGGGAGTTTGCCCAACCAGTTTACATGTGCTTTGTAGACTTGGAAAAGGCATTCGACCGCGTCCCTCGGGGGGTTCTGTGGCGGGTACTCCGGGAGTATGGGGTACCAGGCCCTTTGATATGGGCTGTTAGGTCCCTGTACGACCGGTGTCAGAGCTTGGTCCGCATCGCTGGCAGTAAGTCAGGCTCGTTTCCGGTGAGAGTTGGACTCCGCCAAGGTTGCCCTTTGTCACCGATTCTGTTTATAACTTTTATGGACAGAATTTCTAGGCGCAGCCAAGGTGTTGAGAGGATCCGTTTTGGTGGCCTTAGAATCGCTTCTCTGTTTTTTGCAGATGATGTGGTCCTATTGGCTTCATCAGCTCGTGATCTACAGCTTTCGCTGGAGCGGTTTGCAGCTGAATGTGATGCGGCCGGGATGAGGATCAGTTCCTCCAAATCCGAGGCCATGGTCTTGAGCCGGAAAAGGGTAGCGTGCCCTCTCCGGGTCGGGGAGGAGGTCCTGCCCCAAGTGGAGGAGTTTAAGTATCTCGGGATCTTGTTCACGAATGAGGGAAAACTGGAGCGTGAGATCGATAGGCGGATAGGTGCAGCGTCCGCAGTGAAGCGGGCGCTGTACCGGTCTGTCGTGGTGAAGAGAGAGCTGAGTCAAAAGGCAAAGCTCTCAATTTACCGATCGATCTACGTTCCCACCCTCATCTATGGTCATGAGCTTTGGGTTATGACCGAAAGAACAAGATCTCGGATACAAGCGGCTGAAATGAGTTTTCTCCGCAGGGTGGCTGGACTCTCCCTTAGAGATAGGGTGAGAAGCTCAGTCATCCGGGAGGGACTCGGAGTAGAGCCGCTGCTTCTCCACATCGAGAGGAGCCAGTTGAGGTGGCTCGGGCATCTGGTTAGGATGCCTCCTGGACGCCTCCCTGGTGAGGTGTTCCGGGCATGTCCCACCGGGAGGAGACCCAGAGGAAGACCCAGGATACGCTGGAGGGACTATGTTTCTCGGCTGGCCTGGGAACGCCTTGGGATTCCCCCAGAGGAGCTGCTCCAAGTGGCTGGGGAGAGGGAAGTCTGGGCCTCCCTACTTAGGCTGCTACCCCCGCGACCCGACCCCGGATAAGCGGAAGAAAATGGATGGATGGATGGATGGACTTCAAAAAACAAACCATGTAAATAAAATGTAATCTTAGTTTGTGCACTTTGGAGACTTAAAATTGAGCAATTATTCAAAATAAATGTATGTACTTGTTTATTTAAGGGTAAGGGGTTCAAGGAAAAAGTTCAATAGATGCACGCAAAACAAGCAGACAAAGCAAAGGCAATGCTATTATTCCTGGGAGTAATTCCTGTGAGATTTTTTTTGTTTTTAACCACAAAATTAATCAGGTTTTCTCTAATTGACAACTTGTACACACACGCATGCAAGAGTACATCCATGAATAAAGATGTCTACTAGATTTAATGTGAGAGTTTAGAACAAAGCTAATGAACATTTACTTTTTATCCACAATTTTTAAAATCTTGCTGCCCTTGCTTCAAAATGACCCACAAGACCTCGGTGTAAAGACTGAGGCCTCCTTGGTCACTTTGAATCAAGGGCAGCAGGAGGGTTCAGTGAGACAAAGATGAACAAGGATGCATTTCTTTGTAAAGGAAATAGCAATACTGTAAAGTATAGAAGAAATAAGAGTAGGGTCATAGAATATATAATCTGTAATGAAAATGTATTTTTCTTCAGACTGGATGTTATATGGTGTACTGTATATGGTGTACCTTATAGTAAGTCAACTATTTACACTGGTTTGTATTTGCATTAACTCGAGCCAGCTGGTAGCAGATGTTTGAAAGTTTTAATGTTGACGGAGATTCAAAGAAAACATATTTTTTCCATAGCTGTGGACTAAATTAGCAAATATCACAGGAAAAACAGCCCAGACTTCATGAGTTTCATCGATGAGCTGCGTTGTTGTCATTTATACTCAGCTGGGCAGGCTGCTTTAGGTCAGCAGTGTCAGCTTTGAGCCTGTTCTTCTGGAGCTTGATGATGGTGATGCAGGTCTGGATCAACTCCATTATCCAGGTGAATCCACAACACAGCTGACACATAAAGTTGAACACTCTCTTCAATGATTGCACATTTGATTACCGGTAGATTAGAAATTAAGGATGAACAATTAATTACATTCGCAATAATATCGCGATATGATAAAATGAGATTTTCTAATTGCAAAGACTGCGATTTGACTGGTCACTTGACTTGCGAGTGAGCGGAGCAAAGCAGAGCAGGGAGCGTGAGAAGTCAACACCACGCTTTAACTGGTTGCACAATAGTGTCAGGCTGGACAGAAGCTGACACATCTGAAAGTTTGGTACCAAAGAGGCGCAGCACATCTGTTGTTTGGAATTATTTTGGCTATTAAAAAGAAGATGCTGTGTAATGACATGTATTATGCAGAACCTGCCTTGCTGCTGTTGCTACCTCTCGAGGTAACATCACAAATATTTTTCAACACTTGAAAAAACACCATAAAGACATTTACAATAGTTGCATGGCTAGAATCTCAACGGCCAGTGCTTCAACTTGAAGTAAACAAAGTACCAACCGACAAGGATCACTGACCGAGCTGTTCGAAGGTATTACTCTGTATGAACATAATTCAAAACGGCATGCAGAAATAACTCAAGCAATAACGGCGTTCATAGCGAAAGACATGATGGCCATTAATATAGTGACCAAATCTGGGTTTACGGCTTTGGAGAAGAGGTACAGAACGCCCTCGCGCACACATTTTAGCCAAGTTGCAATATCTGAGCGATACAAAAAAAAATACAGAGACAGAGCTGCAGCGGTGCTAAAAACTGTGGAGTTTTTTGAAACAAAAAACAGATTGATTTGTTACTTACCGGTATGTTCGTTGAAAAATACACGAGAAGAAGACATTGACAAATAATCCCATATCAAATCGCAATTGCGATATTGAAGTAAAAAATCGCAATAAGAATATTTTCCAAAATCGTTCAGCCCTATTGGAAATGTTGTTGTATATTGTATCAACTTTACATCAAAGGTTGGAAGTATATTAAAATCTATTACAGTTACTATTTCATGCTTTTCCATTAAGTATTTAGAAAAGAGTTCGGTCCTAAATTGCTACTCTTAAACACTTATAATTAACACACATCATATTTCCATTTTAGCATAGTAAATATTTCCACATATTGTAACCCCCCCACCCCCTCCCCCATCTAAATTAGCAGGAGGAAACTATTAAACAGCCCCATATACACTATTTAATAAACCCTGGTATTTGAAAATATGTTAAAGATAGCAGGAGTAAGGACAAAATAGAGGTTTTAGTTTGTGAGCGTGTGTGTTGGCAGACTGTTCACATGGGGCATGTCCGGTGCATTTTTTTCCAGATTGTCTAGGTTTTTCCACTTTAAAATATGTGAAAACACACAACGTCTCTCAGTAATTGTGCTTTTCGCCCCAGTATATTTGCTTTCCTATTAAAATTTTAGAAAGGTTTATGTGAGACTGTAAAATAAAGTGTATAATTGCTGCCAAAATACAGTATATTAAGCAGCAGTTAAATTACTTAAATTGGGATAAAATGTCTTCCGAGTAGAATTTATTTCTTACAAACAACTTCTAACACGCTGAGGTTTTGACAACTCTCATATATTCTGCCGGTAACTGGTTAGATGCAAGCTAGTTATGTAACTGCTTATATACAATAAAGTGTCAGCACATATGCAAATTGATAACAGATAATGTACGAGGAGCTTTGTCAGCCCTTCTATCTGCACCTGATGTATCCTTCAGCAAAAGTTAGTTTATGTCATATTAGCTTGTGACTGAGCATGCATTACTGTACTCACTCAGTCAGGCTGAGGGTACAAAAAGCACTACGGTCAGCAGAAGTAAGACTCCTTAGTGCAGTGATACCTGTGTGACACATCTGTACAGATGACACTTTGCCTTCAAGGAACGGAATAATGGGAAGGACATTCTCACGGAATAATGGGAAGGACATTCTCACGGAATAATGGGAAGGACATTCTCACGGAATAATGGGAAGGACATTCTCACAGAATAATGGGAAGGACATTCTGACACACTGGAAGTTGCAGAAGTGCAGAGGGGGAAAAAAGTGTTTTTGTAAAAATAAAAAATAAACTCTTAGACAGGATCAGTTTGTAGAACCCAAAGTTTGTAAGCTCCATTTTAATCCTGCTAGTCAGCTGAGTGATCATTATATTTTGTTGGTAAATTCAAGGATTACAAATTTGTATCACAGTATTAAAGGTAAAGCTTATCAACAGCATGAAGTAGTTATTTTTTAATTTTTTAATGCCCTTGCTTTTCAACTTCATTGCTCATCTCCTTCAAAGAAATTGACGTAAAATAAAGATTAAAAACTAGTGAACAAGGTTAAAATATTGTTAGGTACCATTCCCAGACAGATGCATCATACAAAGGCATACCATGACAGAAAGATGGATAACACCTTAAGCTGTGAGAGTTTTGAACCAATTAAATACTGATTTTGCCACCTAAGACATATTCTTTATAACTCAGACGGATGCAAAAAGAAAAAACCTCTGGGAGAGACTGCCATAAAATCTTTTACGGCATCATCTTCTGAACTGACATTGGACTTTTTAATTGGGACTAAATCCGTCAGAGACTCAGAAAGTGTAAAACTTACTGTGAGGCTCACCCCTCCGCCTTGCATTTCATCGGTCACTTGAGTCATGATAATTGCTTTAATTGCTCCATTTTATTGAATAATTGACTTGTACAGTTTCTATTTTTTTACATGAATTAATTAAATTATGAAATTGGTCATTTTATAATTGATTATTGCCAAATTGCTGTTTTTGAAAAGGTAAAAACAAAAGAATCATGGTGAACATCTGAGCAGTTTTGCAGTTGATTTTAATTGTTATAATAAAGGCAGCTAGTGAAAATCTAACTATTCAGTTCATTTCTATAGCGCCAAGTCACAACAGAAGTCATCTCAGGGCACTGAACAGAAACATTCATATATAAAAACAATAATTTAACACTATTTATCTGAGGAGAAGACTGCTTTGAGTTTAACTCCATCACACAACTCTCATCTCGAGCAAACATGAAGGAGACAGTGGAAAGGAAAAACTCCCTCATGAGGAAGAAACCTTTAGCAGAACCAGGCTCAAGACAAGCGTCCATCTGCTTCGACCAGCTGGGTTTGGTAGGAACAGATACACAATGGCAGGTCAAGAATCACATGTTAAGATAGAAATAGTATCAAATGAAAACCATTCAATTTTAACAATTCATTTAAAGGACAACACCCACCGTGACAGTAACAATTCACCATATTGGACAATTACTGTAGTAGAATATGATGTCTATTTTCATTTTTGCATTTGGGCCAGGCGAGTGTAAAAAAACAAACAAAAAAACAACGGAGTCCCGGAAACATCCGGAAACCCGGCCGAAGATAGCCGAAGTCCGGAGTGACGTAAATACAGGCTCCACTCAGAAGTAGTGCATTAACAGAGTACCCGAGTTTTCGACAACTCGAGTGCTTTGACTTCTATCGAGGCTTTTTTGTCCACCTCGGGTAGCCGTAGTGACGTCACATTTCACATTTCACAGCGCGCGGGGCAGCTTTTAGCTTTTAGTAGACGCTACAAAATGGATTCCTGTGTGCGCACGGATGTTAATGGAGCAGGCCGTCTTGTCAAAAAGGTAAAACAGTTTATAATTTTATAAAATGCGCTACTTCGTGTTGACTTTCTTTGTAGTAGATTGTGACAGCAGAGGGCAGTGTTGCAATGCAGGTCCCATATTATAACACGGCCGAAACGGCTTCCTGTCTCTCGTTTCACAAACAAAAAAAAACAAATATTCATCTCTCTAGAGCTACCAAAAACCTATAAACACAATCTCTAAAAGTAAACCTAAATTGCACAGCTGCAGGCGGTGGTACGGTGTGGCTGTGGCCCCATTTGTTTTTTAAGTTTCGGTTTTCAGCGCATTACTTTCACTTTTAAAATTAATAATAATAACTAATAGTTTTGTTTTTCCTGTGACTTATCTGCAGTATGATACATGATAGGAGCATAATAAATGCTCCCAATGCTTTGTTGGTCTTTTTTTTCTTTTTGTAAAGACGTTTTTAGGCATTTATATTTATTTATTTATTTTGCATCGTAAGACACTGTGACGTCATCGGCTACTCGAGCGTCGTTCGAGTTTTTTTATGTTAATGTCGAGGTTAAAAATTATGTACTCGTTCAACCCCTACTCAGAAGGCAGGAGTGAGTTCACGATGGAGGCTTATGAGAGTGAGAGTTAAAACTGCAGTTAAACTAGTGATGCGCGAGGTTCTAAATATTTCCTGGTGCAGTTGTGGGTTCAGGACCAGCGCTCCATGTTTTTATTTATTTTTTAGAACTTTTTAATAAGCCGCTAACCTGCTGCATCTGTCGCGGACACACCGCGCGGGCAAGCAACACACGCAGAGTGGACCTCACGTCACGCGCGCGGGTAAATTAAATAGAGCAAGAGTCTTACCCGCAAAACCTCCCGATTTCTCATGTCGAGGTGCAAGCCTTCTTCGCTGGTCGGTCCACTTTATAAATCCATTATGAATTCTTTAGATTTTGGGGAAATAATGAACACTAACGCCATCCTTCGAGGTATTAGAGCAGAACTGGGCAACACATCATTTTTATTAGTTTTATTCATAACTACTCAGCAGAAATAAGGAAGCTGTTGATGCATGTTGCTCCGCCTGCATTCAAGGCGGATACTTCAGTGACGTCAATGCCCATATATGGAGAGGGGCAGATTTTCCCAGAGCTGCTGCTAAAATCTGCTATAAATCATGAAATAACACATTTAGCGTTATTTCTCTACAATATAAATAAACGCTCCTGTTTTATTATTTAATTAACTACTAAATATTAATGGCGATGCAATTTGAAAACATGGTGGGTCATGTCCTTTAAGGAAATGTGTTCAACTTGTCCTCTTGTAGTCTAAGCCTATAGCAGCCTAACAAGCTAACCCCAACTATAGGATTGATCAAAAAGGAAACTCTTAAGCCCAGTCTTAAAACTGGACAATGTGTCAGCCTCACGGACATAAACTGGAAGTTGGTTCCACAAGAGAGGAGCCTGATAACTGAAAGATCTTCCTCCCATTCTGCTTTTGGAAACTCTAGGGACCATGATATATCCTGCAGTCTGAGAGCCAAGTGCTCTGTTAGGAAAATATGAAACAATAAGATATGTAATATAAGATGGAGCTAGGTTGTTGAGGGCTTTGAAGGTTGGAAGTAAGAGTTTGAATTCAATTCTGAATTGGACAGGGAACCAATGGAGAGAAGCTAAAACTGGATAGACATGATCTCTCCTACTAACTCCAGTTAAGACTCTGGCAGCAGCATTTTGGATGAACTGAACACTTAAAAAAAAAAAAGTATTTGGACACCCAGATAACAAACCATTGCAATAGTCCAATCTAATGTAATGTAAATCTAATGTAAAGACATTTTTCAATGTAAAAACTAGAGAATAAAGAGAAAAATCCAACTATAATTACTTAAAATGGCCAAAAGATTGTAAACTTCTCATTTCTGCTGAAGTACCGTAGTCACATTGTTCAGTGACATTCTGCTCCCAGCGGTCCATCCAAAATGGAGATGGTTCAGTTCGACTTTTGGGGAAGAAAATACATTTGAAAGGCTTCAAATCTGGGTAATAGACCACTCTTTACACTGTTATCTGGTGTGAAAGTGTCCAAGATAACAAGGTCAGCATGGAGCTTTAATTTAAATCTAAAAATATTACCCTTTTTTACTGCATGTTTCAGTTAGCCCGAGTAACTTGTGTTAATCACGTCACAAATTGCATTAAAAAAAGTTAGATAAATACACAAAGATTTTACTACTACTCCCACTACTCCTAAGTGCTGTACACATATAATCAATATTTAAATGCATAAAAGAATAAAACTGTTAAAACAGTAAGACCAAAAAGTAAGAACAAAAACAGTGCAGTTTTAGGCTGTTCCAAAGGGCAGGGAATAAAAATGCATTTTTAAAAATGGACAGTGAAGGGGCTCGTCTGATGGGAAGTGAGAGATCGTTCCATAAATTCGGAGCAGCGACAGAAAAAGTTTGTCCCCTCTGAGCCTCCGTTTGGACCTCGACGCCTCCAGGAGCAGCTGATCAGCTGATCTGAGGCACTGAGCAGGAGATGTACGGGTGAAGCAGCTCCAAGAGGTAGGATAGGGCAAGACCATTTAAACTTTTAAAAACAAATAAAAGTATCTTGAAATGAAGTCTAAAATGAACAGGCAGCCAGTGGAGTGAAGCCAGAGTGGGGGTGATGTGCTTCCTCTCATGAACTCCAGTTAGAAGCTGAGCAGCAGCGTTCTGGACCAGCTGGAGACGTCTGAGGGAGGACTGGTTGGCTCCGAGATAAAGAGCGCTGCAGTAATCCAGCCGAGAGGTGACGAAGGCTGAATTACTGTTTTAAACTGCTGTTATGTGAGGAACTGCTTTACCTTAGCCTTAGCTTAATGGTAATATTGATACCAATTTCATAACTCTAAACTGAGATGTTAGTTTTTATACAGCTTAATCAGTTGCACATTACATACAATACAACTTTACTTATAAACCACTTTAAAAACAACACCATTGGAAGTGCTGTTCACTAACAAATACACACACATACATAACCTCTAAATGCCCTGACAGTTTTCCCTGAGCTTCCATTGTACAGAAAATGATTTTAGTGAAGCTGTTCTGCAGGACTGAAGTGAAAAGGAGCTGTATTCCTGGGTGGAGTACGATAAAGGTTACAACCTTCAAATGGGCGACAGATTCCTTGTATGACTGTGACTTTTGAGTTGCCTCTGTTCTCAGAGGATCCTCTTGTCTCTTCCTTCTTTTTTGTGCTGATATGACAAAAATATATATATTTTACAAGCTTGTACCAACAACTTTGGCACCAGATTGTTTTCTGTTTCCTTTAGAGTCCTTTAAACAGCCTGACTGACTTCATCATGCCTGCCTAGCTTTAGACATCAGTGGGAAAAAAACATCCTTTTATTCTTTAAGCGTGTAACAAAACTGACATTTGTATACCTTTTTAAACTTTTTTCACAAGTAAATAAACTGCTTGTACACGTTTACTTGAAAAACTGTCTTCATAAGGCATAAAAACCTTTAATAAAAAAAAAAAAACATTTTGCCAGCAGGACAACATTTGCATCACAATTTTAGATAATAATAATAATAATAATAATCATGGCCTTGTCTGAATTAGAACAACCACTGTAGTTTACAAAGGATCAGAATATTTTGTGAAAGTCAGACGTTTAATGGTTTTATCGAGTTAAGCTTTCTAGTTCTTCTTTATACTTTGTAACGAACTGCAAATCTAAGTGGCATAATTCCATTAAACACAGTTTCACATTGTCCCAAAGTTGAGAAGAGAGAAAAATCTTATTTTACCTGTATATCCAAATATTTTACTGGCATAGAGAACAAGCTTAAGACAGGTTTAGAAAAGATACACTGAAAACTAGAGCTTCAGCTGCCATATCACGACATGCACAGAGGCCCATAATACAATCATTGGTCTGAGATGCTCTTGTACCTTATTGCCTTTGAGCATCTCTTATTGACTTAGATGCTTCCAGTATCATGTCTCCCTTGAAACACGCACAGTCACTCGTGCTGCCGCACACTCTCACCAGCAAGGACTCACAGCTTCTCCTCCTCCCTCCATCCTAAACACCCAATTAACAGCCACACCTGGCCACCTGCCTCCAATCAGAATGGAGTGACTGTTTCCATGGTAGCGAGCGATGAGCAAATCCAGATGCAGATGGGGGGTCAGGGATGATGGATGAAACAGAGAGTGACTTTGTGCGCAGATGACAAATAGATCTGGAGTTTGAGCGTCGTCTGCGGAAACGGAGGGCTGGAACTAAATTTGGAAAACTAGAATGAACTATTCTAAAGGGATAAATGAAACAGTGCAGCAAAGCGTTGCATATGATTTCAAGGTCAAGCTGTAGAGCAATATATTTTAACTTGTAAACATTGAAGCCCTTAGATAAATAATTTTACCATAGAGTGAGAAATTTAAAAAAATATATTATTTTTACCCCCGGTATACTTTGAAATGGAAAACTAGCATGTGCTTACTATATAACAAGCTTTTCTTGTTTAAATCAGTGGTTCTCAAACTGGGGTTCCTGAGCTGGTGCTTGGAGGTCTGCAAAAACAAAAAAGTTTTTTTTATTTTTTAAAACAAGTATGTAGATGTTTAACAACCTGTTGAAATACACCAAAATGCTGGAACTCACATCTACTTTATTCAAAATTTTCTGGGAAAGGACCCCCAGACCACCCCCCACCTGCTATTTTCAATTACATTCAGTTTATTTATACTGTATAGCACCAAGCCACAACAGAAGTCGTCTCAGGGCACTGAACAGAAACATTCATATACATTATAAAATAATAATTTAACATTATTTATCTGAGGAACAGGCTGCTTTGAATTTAACTCCATCGCAGAACTCTCATCTTGAGCAAGCATGAAGGTGACAGTGGAAAGGAAAAACTCCCTCATGAGGAAGAAATTTATGTTCCAGCATTGATCGGTTTACAAATTAAGCCCTGTCACTTGGTATGACTACTGCTGTTGAAGAAGTAGCAATACATACCGTAGATTTATGTTCATTATATGTGAATAGGTAAAGTTTTAAAGTGTTTTTTGATACTGTTAATGTTCTGAAAACTGTAGTTTTTGGAAGTTGAAATAAAAAAAATTTGTTAATTCAGTGTGTCTTGAATGAAAAATACCCCATGTTTAAAAGTATAAAAATTGTATTAACACCATTAAAGGACAGCTCTATTACACAAATATTTCCATGGCATTAAAGGGACAAATTGAAGAAAATTATTTAATAAACCTGAGGGTTAAGAGGGGGGTCCTTAAATTTTTTTCTCCCCTGTAAGGGGTCTCTGAACCCCCCAAATTTGAGAACACTTGGTCTAAATGTCTTCTTTTTAAAATAATTCAAAAGCATCAGTGTAAGAAGATATTTCAATTTGCCACAATTTTTATAAACATTTACGTTCATCCATATTGTCTATTATTGGTATTATTTTAGTAAATATTCACTTAAAATGACATTCTATGGAAACTGTCAGCAATAGCTGAGGCCTGCAGAAGAAACCTAGACCAGCAGTGTACGTTTCAGAGACACGTGCACGTGTCATTTGATTTGGTCAATCTATCACATTTCTTCTTTGAACTTTTGTCATTCTATCACATCTAACCCGTACCCTGGTCACTCACCCCATCAGAAACATCTATTACAACACAGTGAAAACCACATCTATCATCACCAACTGATTTCTATTTAATCAATAAAGCACCAAAGAATTGCTTTGTGCCTCACATCTAGATAGATAGCTTTTTTTTTTTTTTGATTGACAGAAATGGTTATACAATGATGAGGTAATTTGATTGATCTAATCCTAAAAAGAACCCCTTTGAATGACAGGAACAAACAAATGCACTAATTCTGAGAGACTTTAAAAGACCCTTTGTTTTGTTTTATAATTAGGTCCGAAGGTTTCACGAAAGTGACGTTCTGTCACTTTTGCCTTCCACATGTTCTGCAGCTGTTGTCAGCTGTCAGGGTGACTTCCATTCACACAGAAAGTGCTTTCCTAAAAACATTTAACTCGGCATGTGTTGTGTGCAAACAATCCGTCAATA
>JBBPBX010011502.1:0-55800 GCA_038048925.1 Garcialebias charrua | reverse complement strand
GTCCAAGCTGGACTCAGACGTGTTTACCTTGTCGGTGATACTCGCTTTCGTCGGCAGAAGCCGTGGCAATCGTGGTTTTTTGGCTCAAGATAATTTATTCCAGGAAGGAATAACAAAGTTTAAGCTTACGCTCATTCGAAGTGGACTCATAACAGCCTGTTATCAGTCCTTAGCTGAAGACGAAGGTCGTTAGCTCTTGACCAAACGTACTCCAGCTCTTTGGGAAAGGTTCACATCTCTTTGAAGCTCCCAGCAAACTCTGAAGCGTTTCCGCCCAGTTAGAACTTAAAAAGAGACTTAGAGAGGAGTTCACTTGCCTTATCGACTTATTGACTTACCCAAGGTTACAGCCAGCAGCAGAGAGAGATTTGTTTAGGAAAAGACACAGCAAGCTGGAGCCCTTTCATGAAAAACAACGGATTACTGTCTTCTGACTTTCTAAACAAAACCGTCCGGTCTCTGTGACCCGAGACTTCACCTTTAACACAGCAGTGAACACAGTAATACTCTTACAGAATAACACAGCTTAAAAGCACACATCATGAAAATGACAAAAGTTATTCTTTTGATCACATCAGCCTAAAATCAAAGATAGAAATAGTCTCTTTTGGTGACTATATTTATCAGATTACAGCTAAATGAATGATCTTGTAGTAAATGTCTTGCTTTACTGAGAGGTCAGTAAAGGTCATCTCTGGAACAGTTCAAAAACCTTAGTTTGACCCTGGGTAGGTCCACTACAGTTGTGATCGTAATACAAGGGGAGGTGGAGTCGCTATTTACATCAGAGATTCTTTGGCTGCCAGGATTGCATCTAAAAAAACAATCGCAAACCAGTTTGAGGCTTTAGCTGTGAACATCACTTTGAAAGGAGGTCAGCCCTTAACTGTTGTTGGTTGTTATCGTCCCCCCTCCGCAACACCTGAAGCTCTGTCCTCCCTGACTGAATTCATAGGAAATTTAAAACACAATGAGATTGTTTTGGCTGGAGATTTCAACATTGATTGGAATAAGTCGACCCCCCTCTGTGATAAATTCAAGGAATGTTGCCTATCTCTCAATCTAACACAACTTATCGATTCTCCTACCAGACCAAACATAAAATGTCCCGAAAAATCTTCTATCTTAGATCTGTTTTTCACAAATGCACCTCACAAATTTCCTGGTATAGGTGTATTTGCCAACGTTTTGAGTGATCATTCCGTAATAGCAGCTCTTAGATCTACTAAGGCCCAATGTGCCTTACTGCATATGCCACTTTTTGCCTCTATAACAACATCAACTACTACCTCATACATATACTGTGTACATTCACTCATACGCTGCTTTGCCACTTTGCAAATGTCAATGCTAGAAACCTTTAGTTTATTTTAGTTATACTTTTTATACTCTTTTTTTTAGTATGCAAAAACTCAGGACAGTATTATGTTCATTAAATGTTTAATGTTTTAGTTTTAGAGTTGGTGTAAATTTTCATACTCTTATACCACTATGCAAAAAACTCAGGACAGTGTTAGTTTTACTATTTTATGCTTATGTCAATTATTATATGTTTCAGTGTTTCAATGTTTAGATGTTTACTGTTGCACCGAGGGACTGAGAGAAACGCAATTTCGGTCCTGTGTATGTCCTGTACAGTACATATTGCAGATCTGACAATAAAGTTGACTTTGACTTTGACTTTTGACTACTAAACTTCCACCTGCTAAGCCCAGAATAATTAAAAAAAGGGATTTGAAACGTTTCAGTGAACAGTCATTCCTTTGGGATCTATCCCTCTTTGATTGGCAACGTATCCTACAAATCAATGACGTGAACACCGCTTGGAACCATTTTCATGATAGTTTCATTTTCTTTGTAAACAAACACACACCTTTCCGGCAGTTCAGGATAAAGAGCCGTGACAGCCCCTGGTTTACTCCTGAACCAGAGATGCGATTATAAGGCCACCAAATCGGATCCTCTCAACACCTTGGCTGCACCTAGAAATTCTGTCCATAAAAGTTATGAACAGAATCGGTGACAAAGGGCAACCTTGGCGGAGTCCAACTCTCACTGGAAACGAGCCTGACTTACTGCCAGCAATGCGGACCAAGCTCTGACACCGGTCGTACAGGGACCTAACAGCCCATATCAAAGGGCCTGGTACCCCATACTCCCGGAGTACCCCCCACAGAACCCCCCGAGGGACGCGGTCGAATGCCTTCTCCAAGTCCACAAAGCACATGTAAACTGGTTGGGCAAACTCCACCCTCCAGGACCCTGCTGAGGGTGTAGAGCTGGTCCAGTGTTCCACGACCAGGACGAAAACCACACTGCTCCTCCTGAATCCGAGGTTCGACTATCCGACGGACCCTCCTCTCCAGAACCCCTGAATAGACCTTACCAGGGAGGCTTAAGAGTGTGATCCCTCTATAGTTGGAACACACCCTACCCTTTTTGAATAGGGGAACCACTACCCCAGTCTGCCAATCCAAGGGAACTGACCCCGATGTCCACGCGATATTGCAGAGTCGCGTAAGCCAACACAACCCCACAACATCCAGAGCCCTAAGGAACTCTGGGTGAATCTCATCCACTCCTGGAGCCCTGCCACCACGGAGCTTTTTAACCACCTCTGTGACCTCAGCACCAGAGATTGGAGAGCCCGACCCAAAGTCTGTGAAAAATAATTTATTTAAAAAGAGGAAAAGATGCAATGATTAGTTAAAATGATTTTATATGTACAGCAATTTGGTGCAGATGTTGTTGTTTTAAAAAGCTTTATAAATAAAGTATTATTATTAAAAATGATGAGGATCAATACTAATGTCACATGATTCATTTAAAAAGTCACGTTATTATGATTGTATCTGCAAGAGTTAAGTTATTCTGAAATGTTACAAATGTGTTCATTCCTACAAAACAGTTAATAAAATATTTATAAAATACACTGAATTTCAAATGTTACAGATTGAGTTTAACATAAAATAAATTGTGTTTTATGTATATCAGTTAAGAAGTCATCCATTATGCCTCCTTAGGACTGGAGCCAATCTCAGCTGCTTTTGCGTTAAGGCAGGAGACACCCAGGACAGGTCTCCAGTCTATCCCAGAGACACCCGGTCTCCAGTCTATCCCAGAGACACCCAGGTCTCCAGTGTGTCCCAGAGACAGACAAAGAGACAAACAACTATACACACTCCCAGTTACAGCTAAGAACTATTTACAGTTGCACAGAAGAACCCAAAAAGTATTCAAACTGAGGACTCAAGTTCTTGATTGAGAGTATTACTCACTAATTAGCAATAATAATTGATCATATTTAGTCAAAAGTCAAAGTCAACTTTATTGTCAAAACTGCAATATGTACAGGACATACACAGGATTGAAATTGCATTTCTCTCAGTCCCTCTGTGCAACAGTAACCATTTAAACACCAAAACATTTAATAAACAAGCATAAAATGAAATAATAAAAGTGTAATACTCTCCTGAGTTTTTGCATAGTAGTATAAAAGTATAAAAAGTATATCTATAAAATAAAATGAAGGTTCTGGCATTGACATTTGTAAAAGAGTGACAAAGCAGCATATGAAGTTAATGTACACAGTATATGTATGAGGTAGTTGGTATTGGTATAGAGGTAAAGTGGCATATGCAATAAGGCTAGTAAAAAGAATATATATATCAGCAGTAGTGTAGATATAAAAAGTAGTGTAAATGTAAACTGTAGTAATAAATGTAAACAGTAGTAATAAATGTAAACAGTAGTAATAATGTAAACAGTAATGTAAACAGTAGTATGACTATAGGCAGTAATGTAATACAAACATTAGTGCAAATATGAGAAGTAGTGCAAACTGAATGAGCACATGGCCATGTGTTGAGTGAATAACCCGTTTTGATGACATAGAGTCCAGTGTTAAAATATTTGTGTTGTGTGGTAATGTGTGAAAGTTTTTTGTGTTAAGGCAGTACAAGTGGGAACACTACAAGTGGTAGTACAAGTGGCAGAGCAGGCAGAGTGTTTAGCATCCTGGCTGCCTGATGAACAGAGCTGTCACTCAGTCTGCTGGTTCGAGCCTGGAGACTCAGTCTCCTCCCTGATGGCAGCAGTCTGAAAAAGCTGTGTAGTGGGTGTGTGGGATCACCTGCCATGCAGAGGGCTTTTCCAGTGAGGCGGTTGCTGTGTAAGTCCTGTAGTGAGGGGAAGGAGGTGCCGACAATCTTCTCAGCTGCTCTCACGATGCGCTGGAGGCTCTTGCGGCAGGATGCAGTACATGCACCAAACCACACCGTGATGCAGCTGGTCAGGACACTTTCTATGGCACCCCTGTAGAAGGTGCACATGATGGGGGTTGGAGCTCCAGCTCTTTTCAGCTTGTGGAGAAAGTAGAGGCGCTGGTGAGCCTTCTTGGCCAGTGATGCAGTGTTCCTGCTCCAGGACAGGTCCTCTGAGACGTGCACTCCCAGGAACTTGGTGCTGTCCACTCTCTCCACTGTGGTGCTGTTGATGGTCAGAGGGGCATGTTGGGCATCCCTCTTCCTGAAGTCCACAACAATCTCCTATTTCTTCTCCACGTTGAGAGTGAGATTGTTGTGTCCGTACCACAAGGCCAGGCGGCTCAGCTCGTTCCTGTAGTCCGTCTCATCGTTGTTGCTGATGAGACCCACCACTGTTGTGTTGTCCGCAAACTTGATGAAGTGGTTGGAGCTGTATGATGTTGTGCAGTCGTGTGTTAGCAGGGTGAATAGAAGGGGGCTCAGCACACATCCTTGTGGGGCTCCTGTATTCAATGTGATGGTGCTGGATGTGTTATTCCCGACCCGTACTGCCTGTGGTCTCCCGGTCAGGAAGTCTAGCAGCCAGTTACACATTGAGGTGTTCAGCCCCAGACTGTCCAGTTTAAGGATGAGCTGTTGGGGGATGATGGTGTTGAATGTCGAGCTGAAGTCGATGAACAACATTCTAACATAAGAGTCTTTCGTGTCCAGATGTGTGAGCTATGTGGAGGGCAGAGGAGATGGCATCGCCGGTTGAGCGATTATGCTGATATGCAAATTGGAAGAGATCCAGGGAGGCAAGGAGGACAGATTTGATGCTTTCCATGACTATCTATTCGAAGCACTTCATCAGGATGGGGGTGAGTGCTACTGGACGATAGTCATTGAGGCAGAAGGGCGTTGCCTTCTTTAGGACAGGGATGATAGTGGTGGCTTTGAAACAGGTGGGGACGATGGCCTGACTCAGTGAGATGTTAAAGATGTCAGTGAAGACTGCTGCAAGTTCTCCTGCACAGTCCTTCAGCACACGACCAGATATGTTGTCAGGACCAGAGGCTTTCCGGGCGTTGATCTTTATGAATGATCGCCTTACGCTGTCTGAGGACAGCGCCAGCACCTGGCCATCAGGAGAGGGGGGAAGTTTTTGTGCAGGTGTGCTGTTACATGCCTCAAACCGAGCAAAGAAGTCATTCAGTTCATTCTGCATAGAGGTTGTGCTGTCACAGGTCTGGGGGGATGGTTTGTAGTTTGTGATGGTCTGTATTCCCTGCCACAGACTCTGTGTATCCTTGCTGACCTTGAAGCGGTGAGCTATTTTCCTGGAATACTGCTTCTTGGCCTTTCTGAAATGAGTTTTCTCCGCAGGGTGTCTGGACTCTCCCTTAGAGATAGGGTGAGAAGCTCAGTCATCCGGGAGGGACTCGGAGTAGAGCCGTTGCTTCTCCACATCGAGAGGAGCCAGTTGAGGTGGCTCGGGCATCTGGTTAGGATGCCTCCTGGACGCCTCCCTGGTGAGGTGTTCCGGGCATGTCCCACCGGGAGGAGACCCAGAGGAAGACCCAGGACACGCTGGAGGGACTATGTTTCTCGGCTGGCCTGGGAACGCCTTGGGATTCCCCCAGAGGAGCTGCTCCAAGTGGCTGGGGAGAGGGAAGTCTGGGCCTCCCTACTTAGGTTGCTACCCCTGCGACCCGACCCCGGATAAGCGGAAGAAAATGGATGGATGGATGGATGGATGGATGGCCTTTCTGATGCCCTGAGCCAGGTTTTTTCTGGTTGCCCTCAGGCCCACCTGATCTCCCGCTGTGAAGGCAGCATTCCTGGCTCTCAGGAGTCTGCTGTCAGCCATGGCTTCTGATTTGCCCGAACAGTGATGGTCTTGAGGTTGGTTACATCATCAATGTACTTGGTGATGTATGAACACACAGTGTCTGAGTACTCCTGGAGACATGTGTTGTTGTTTGTGGTAGCAGCTTCTTTGAATATAATCCAATCTGTGGTGTCAAAACAGTCCTGGAGTGCTTCTGAAGACCCCTCTGGCCACACTCGTATCTGCTTGCGGACTGGTTTTGTTGACTTTCACCAGTGGTCTGTATGCTGGCTTAAGCATTACACAGACATGATCAGAAGCACTGATGTGGGGGAGGGGGAGGGCCTTGTAAGCTTTCATGGTGGTGTAAACTTGGTCCAGTGTATTTTTTCCTCTTGTTGGAAAGTTTATGTGTATGTATGTTTTTGGAAATACACTCTTTAAATCTGCTTGGTTGAAATCACCAGCCATGAGGAGAAAAGCATCAGGGTGGACGGTTTGCTGCTCACTGATGTGCACATATAGTTCATTCAGTGCCTCACCTCTAACTTTGCTGCTGGAGCTTGGAGGAATATATACAACAATCATAACAGCTAGTAAATTCCCTCAGTAAATAAAACGGTCTGCATTTAATAATCATAAACTCCACTAAAGGTGAGCAGTGTTTGTAGACCACAGCAGCATCCAGACACCAGGCGTTGTTGATGTAAACACAGAGCCCCCCTCCGCGTGTCTTACTCTCTCAATGAGAGCTCTGTCTGCTCTGTAGCATGTTAGCCACTCGAGCTGAATAGCATGGTCCGGAACGTTGTTGTTAAGCCACGTTTCCGTGAACACAAACACACAACAGTCTCTCACAGTCTTTTGTGTTGTTCATAGCAGGCGTATATAATCCAGTTTGTTGTCCAAGGAGCGTACGTTAGCCAAAACCATGGATGGGATAGCCGACTTGTGTGGGCTAGCTGCTAGCCTAGCTCCGATACCTCTCCACTTACCCAGCTTCTGCTTACTGTCATGCCGCTTGTGGCGCTTCCACTGTGGGCGTGATGGAGAGAGGCTCAGGGCTGGTTTCCAGAGCAGGCCGTTGTCACGTAGCTTCTCCTCGAGTTCGCTGTTTATTCCCAATTGAGCGGTTTTTCCGACATCAAGCAGGAACTCACGGCTATACTTGTGTTTTTGAACACGTAGATATGACGAATATTGACGGCACGCAGGACAAAAAAGACGAAAACACTGTGTTGTCGAGAGAGAGAGAAGTGTGCGTGTGCGCGCGCCGCCATCTTGGAAATGACCAAGCTAAATCCTTACTGATAATCATTGCGTTGAGTCTTTAATAATACAGATCAGATCAGATGTGATCAGGCAGTCATATATTCATATGTATGTAAATATACTGTATTATTAATACTATAAATAAAAGTGAGCCATGCATATTTGTGTGTATCAAACAAATATGTGATGTCTTCGTGTCTCTCATTCCCACTGAAGTAGCTCTCAGTCTCAAAAAGGTTGGTGACCCCTGCCTTAGAGTATTTTTAACCATGCCTCTGACAGTTGCATCTGCAGAGAGATCATTTAGCAAGCTGAAGCTCATCAAAACATACCTTTGTTCAAATATGAGCAATGATCGCTTGTCCCAGTTAGCAGTGATCTCTATTGAAAACAGTGTGGCACGGTCTATTTCATTTACGTTATACTTGACAAATGGGCAAATGCAAAGTCACGGAATGTAACAGTTTAAATGTCATAAATGTTAAAACTCTGACATGGACTCCAGGCTGTTAAGATTTCATATTTCCGCTACATAAAATGTTGAGCACTGAGTACCAATACTGTTATATATTTATACTTTATTAAACTTCTTATTTGTTTATGATTGAAATAATCACCTGATATAGTCATGAAGTCATGTAACATAAAAAAAACTGTAATATTGCTACTGTATTTTCTAAGTGAATAACTAAGGGAGGAAAATTGTATGAGGCGGCAGCTAAAAAGGAGCGTGGGGTGGGGGTGGCGCCGTTGATGTTTTCGCATCCACCTCAAAAATATGTTGTTGCGCCCCTGTCGGAAGCCAGTGCAAAGAACAAAGGACAGGAGTGATTTCATTAATGAAAATCTCGTGTGTCAACAAGCGAGCAGCAGAGTTTTGCACAAGCTGTAAATGGGAGACAGAAGTCTGATTAATATTCACATATATCGGTAAGGCATTACAGTAGAGGCCTAGAGCTCACAAAGGCATGGATGGCCTTCTCCAGATTGCTACAGCTAAGGAGTGACTTTACTTTAGAAAGCAGATGGAGCTGAAAGAAGCTGGTTTTCACAACAGAATTTATCTGTTTATCTAGCTTTAAGTTACAGTCAAGCTCCACTCCTAGATTTTTTTAACACCTGATTGGAGTGGGGGAGCAGAAAACCTAGACTGGTAGAGATGCTGCATGAATTAATGGAAGCACCAAATAAAATCCATTCAGTTTTATCATTGTTTAGGTGGAAAAAATTCTGAGACCGCCAGTGCTTAATGTTGTTTAAGCAGTTGGCAATAGAGTTTAAACTGAGTGAGGAACTGGGAGTGACCGGCAGATAGATTTGTAGATCATCAGCATACAGGTGAAAAGCCAGATTATGGCATGCAATGATGGGTCCTAAAGGTAGCATGTAAAGTGAGAAGAGAACAGTCCCCAGAATGGATCCCTGCGGTACACCAGAGGTCAGAGAGATTGAAGAAGAGGACAGACCGCCTCCATAACAGAGAAAGTTCTGTTTATTAAACCGCTCGAGCACAACTCCTTGAAGGCCAACCTGCTGAGCCAAACGAGTGATTAGGACCTGATGGTCTAGTATCAAAAGCTGCTGAGAGGTCCAATATCACCAGCAGAGCAGGTTTTTGGCATCAAGGGTCAAAATAATATCATTCTGTACTTTGAGTGGTGCACATTCAGTGCTATGACGGGGTCTGAAGCCATTGTCATTCACAACTCATGTGGTACATGTGGTGGGACGAGATTATGTACACAGGGTCCCAGTTACATCCAACAATAAAATGTAAAAGAAAAACAGTAATAAGATCTAAGATATGAACTAAGAAATACATCAACTAAATAATACACTATGCACTTCTAGCAAAAAAAGTTACGTCGAACAGCAGCACGAACATGAGTCTGATACAATGAATTAACATTCATTGTATCAGACTCATGTTCGTGCTGCTGTTTGACGTTAGTTGAAGTTAGTTTGAAGGAGAGACAAAAGTAGTCAACAGTTTTGTTTCTTTTCTTGGTCTCTGTCTCAGGGAGACAAAGGTTTACCAGGTGTCCCAGGACCTTCAGGTCCTCCTGGAATTGGACTTGGTGGTCCAAAGGTCAGTACCGGTATGTGGATTAAAAATGTATCTTCATGAAACACATTTTTGTTTTACAGTATTCTTTATGTGGGCGGCCGTGGTGTAGTGGTAATGGCAGTCGTCCCCCGATCGGAAGGTTGGAGGTTCGAATCCCGGTTACTCACACCATGTGTCGTTGTGTCCCTGGGCAAGACACTTAACCCCGAGTTGCTCCCGGTAGGACTGGAAGGCGCCTTGCATGGCAGTCGCCACTACCGGTGTATGAATGTGTGTATGAATGGGTGGATGGTTGGTATTGTAAAGCGCTTTGGGGCCCCTCACAGGGGGCTGGAAAGCGCTATATAAATAAGCTCCATTTACCATTTACCATTTAATATCTTAGGGTTCTACAGGTCAACCTGGCCCACCCGGCACTTCAGGGCATCCAGGAGAAGGCATTTTGGGACCAAAGGTATTATTGTTGTTGTTGTTGTTGTTGTTGTTGTTGTTGTTGTTGTTGTTGTTGTTGTTGTTGTTGTTAACCTTCATTTCACCAGGCAAATCCCACAGAGATCAAACATCTTTTGTAAGGGAGACCAGGGCCTGAACGTAGCCTATCTTGCATAGTTTTTTTACTGTGTGAGAAAACTTACAAAGAGAACATGTAAACTTCACACAAAAAGACCCCAAGTCCAACCCAGGGATCAAACCAAGGACATTCATGCTGTGAGACAACAGTGGAAAGAAAAACACCAAGCTCAAAAGAAAGGATCAGAATTGATTCTTCTTTATTATAATGTAAACTACAAACTGCTCAGTTTCCTTTGTGACAGATTTCTGCATCCAGATGTGTTGTCATTTGCCTCGTGGTTTACTCATTACATCGGGGCGTCTGTGGATGAGTGGTTAGAGCAGTCATCCCCTAATGCAAGAGTCGGGGGTTGGATCCCACCAACAGTCACATGTTGAAGTGTCCTTGGGCAAGACAGTGAATTACTCATTGCCTCTGATGTGTGTCCCTTTGGTGTATGAATGTGATAAAGCACTGATTATTCTTTGTAGAGATATAGTAGAGTGCTGTATGAATGGATAAATGAGGCACAGATTGTGTTGTAAAGAGCTTTGAGTGTCTCGATAAGATCGAAAGGCTCTACGCGAGTACAGTCCATTTAAAGTTGCACTTTTACATTTCTGGAGCCCTTAGTTTCATCACATCCCTCAGTCTGAAATGTTTGACTTCAAAGAAAGCACAGCACCCATGTTGTCATAAGTAATGTGTCCATTTTTATTTCTAGGGAGAGCCTGGACGTCAGGGGTTTACGGGCCCCAGAGGGGTACGAGGGGATGATTTTCCTGGGGAGAAGGTACAACAACTCATTTTCCATGTGGGACTGGTTTCCAGCAGTCAGGTGCCGATGCTCCAAATAACTGTCCTACTTGCAGGGTGATGGAGGACTTCCTGGAGACGAGGGAAGACAAGGAGACAAAGGGGACCATGGATCACCTGGCCACCCAGGACCACTGGTAACATAGTTTTTATTTTAAAAAGTCTTCAAAAGTTTCCAAAAAGTGTTCTGATAATCAAAAGCTCTTTCTTTTTTCTTTTTAAGATTACTTTATGTTTTAGGACATAATTTTATTCTAAATGAAATAAAATACTTTTAAAATATGTGAATAATTCAAGCTTCACTTTATTCACGTAAAATGTCAGGGTTGTTTGCAAATGTGTTTGTCCTGACTGCATTCAGACCAGAGACTCGTCAGTCCTGTCAGAATTAGCTGTGCCTTTAACATGTGACTGTAATTGTATTGGGGCAGCTGTGGCTGAGTGGTTACCATACCATACCATACCATTTAATTTATAGAGCACTTAAAACAGTGACAAGGCCAACCAAAATGCTGTACAAACAAATAGAAAACAGGCAACACATAGGCAACATACAAAATGAAGTAAAAAACAGAATATAGACATAAAAACGTTGCAGGTGATAAATATAACGACCGACCTGTGTGAAGTAAACAGGTTCAAACACAGCTCATCAGGTGTTGAAAGCAACGGAATAGTAGTGGGTTTTTAAACGGGATTTGAAAACCGAGAGGGAGGGGCCTGTCTGACAAGTAGAGGTAACTTGTTCCAAAGTCTTGGTCCTGCTACAGAGAAGGCCCTGTCACCTCTGCGCTTAAGATGAGTTCCTGGAACTGTGAGGAGCAACTGGTCCGCTGACCTCAGAGAACGTGGTGGGACATACGGCTGTAGCAAATCAGAGAGATGGGGGGGGCGAGACTGTTCAGCGATTTGTAGACATACAGGAGAATTTTGAACTGGATTCGAAGATGAACCGGTAGCCAGTGCAGGGAGGCCAAGACTGGTGTAATGTGCTCTCTTTTGCCTGTACTGGTTAAAAATTGGGCTGCTGCATTTTGGACCAGTTGTAGTAGTGCAATGATGGTCTGACTGATACCAAACAGGAGTGAATTGTAGTAATCAAGCCTAGATGTAATGAATGTGTGTATTACTACCTCCAGGTTATTTTTGGACAATATGGGCTTCAGCTTAGACAGTCGCCTCAGCTGGAAAAAACCGGATTTAACGATCATGTTTACAGGACTGTTGAGTTTCATGGAAGGATCCATTATCACTCCCAGATTTGTGAATTTTTGTTTTTCTGAGAGGGCTAGAGCAGAAAGGTAGATGCAGTGGTTCGTGATCGTGTTTCGTACGGGAACAACATGACTTCAGACTTCTTTTCATTGAAACTTAAGACATTTAAAGCCATCCAGTCCCTGATGTCAGCCAGGCAGTTGAGCAGAGTTGAATAGAGCATGTACCATTGTGTTTTGCGGGGAGTAAATTTTACAGTAATCGGCGTAGAAGTGAAAAGGTATGTTGTGTTTCTGGAAAATAGCACCAAGTGGCAGCAGAATAGGAGAGGATCCAGGAAGGACCCCTGTGGAACCCCTCATTTAAGTGCTGCTGCTGCAGAACTAAAATATTTGATGGACACACAAAAGGATATGTCAGCGAGGTAGGAGGAACCAATACATAATTCCCACACAGTGGGGAGTATTGCGCAATACCGGGTTTTTCGCCACTCGTAAAGGCAGAAATGGCGGACAAACACACTCGAGCTATCACAGCTAAATACATTACTAGCTTCAACAAGGCTGGCAGTGGTCAGAGTTAAAATGAGTTGGAGAAAGAAATCATGGCAGACGAAGCTGACAACTTGTCACAAAGTAGTTACTCTGATATCATTAATTATTTAATTACCGGTAATACAGGACCAGCACTTTGAGTGTTACCGTGTTGGCATGTCGCGTTAGCGGAGGGTCCATCGCAAGGAGGCTCGCGGGAGCTCAGGTCGGACGGCATGGATCCGTTGCGGCCGCGGGGGCACGTCCCATGGGACCGACGCGTCGCCCGCACGACTTGGCTCCCGTCCTCCTTCCCCCACTGGGGTGGTCCGGCGAGACCGTGAAGGGGCCATTGTCGTGTTAGCGAGATGCTAAGCTAACCATAGCACAAGACGGTGCTGCTAAATAATGAAAAAAAAAAAAAACAGCTCTAACACACAGACAGTTGTACTCTAACATTGTTCTGACACAAAATGATTTATGTAGAATATTTTGTTTACCGGCCAAAAGCACGACGTCTTCCAGAGCAGATCCGAAGTCAGCTGCTGTGAGCTTCTCCGATGAGATAAATCCTTCACGTTTACTTTTTTTTTGATTAAGTGAAACCTGCGCGTTGCCCAAACGTCTACCCGACTGGAACACCCACTGACCCAACACAAAGTAACCATTGCAATTAATTAGAAATTAACAAAAAAAACAACGTGAAAAATGGACATCCATTAGACTGCGCTCTGAAGGCTCGGATATAGTCGCGCTTTGGTCCGCAAGCTGGAGCGCGCGTGCTGCGCGCGCACTGTGCCGTGCGGCTTCATGCGTTTATAGTGTAGCACGGCAGCGCATGGCAAAGTGCTGTTCTTTTACTGACCAGCAGGTGGCAGTACTCTCTAAAACCTGTGCATATGTTGCAAGAAAGGGTGTAGAAGAAGAAATCTACCGTAGAAGAAGAACTGTTTGAAATCACACAACAAAACAAATGGCTTTCTGCTCGCTCGGGGAATTTAATACTTTGTATCACATAAAAAACATTCCTCCATGCGTCGCGACGCCGTTTCCACGACCACAGCGGCGCAGACAGCTGCAGGCTCTGGCGTGAAGGCTGTCGGTGAGGTCCCTACCCGACCTGTCAATCAATTTGGTGCGCGCGCTAGGCTTGCGGAGCTTCAAAATCTGGGAGGTGCACGACCACGCGCGAAACCAACGCGCTGGCCAAAGCGCGGGGGCGGGGACTATGCGATTGCGTCACTTTTCGCGCGCGCACCCTCGCGCCCTATGCGACGCGTCAACTATATCCTAAGCTTTACTGCTCTCTGCCTCCCTGTGGGAGGGTCCACTCGGAAATTCCACAGATGTGACGTCACATGGGAACTATGTATTGCGGGCTGACCCTGTCATACCCACCCACTGCTCCAACCTAGCATAAGGATCTCATGGTCGAGGGTGTCAAAAGCGGATGTTAGGTCCAATAGGACAAGCAGCACAGAATCACCAGTGTCTGTGGATAAGAAGATATCATTAAAATCCTTCAGTAGGGCAGTTTCAGTGCTGTGGAGAGGTTTAAAGCCAGATTGGAATAAGTCAAGGATAGCGTGAAGCACTTCAACTGAGACGTGACTATTTTTCCAGAAGTTTAGAAACAATCAGGAGTCTGGAGACAAGCCTGAAGTTGGATATGACTGAGGGGTCCAGGTTTTTTTTTAAGGAGAGGTTGAACAGCAGCATGTTTAAAGGTTTTTGGTACCACGCCAGTGGATAAACTGCTATTCACCATTCAGCAAGAATGGAAGGACCTATAGTAGGAAAAACCTCCTTTAGGGGGGAACCACAGCAAAGGGGGAACCAGATGGTTTCAGGCTGCACACTCTAGAAAAGATAGATAGATTAGTTCAAAATGGTCAAATACAGCAACAGATTGAGGTGGGATGGATGGATCATGAGATGGAGGGGAAATTAGAGCCTGGGTGGTCGCAAATTTTTCGAAAAAGAAATGTAGGAAGTTCCCGCACAGCTCAGTATAAGCTTCCAAAGGTGATCGCTCAGTGAGGTGGAGAACAGAGTTTAGGGTAGAGAAAAGAACTTGTGGTCAGAGCGGTCACCCTCCAATGGGAGAGTTTGGGGGTTGATTCCACCACTATGCAGTTACATGTTGAAGTACTCTGGGCAAGACACTGAACCTTTCATTGCCTCAAATGTGTATTGATGTATGAATGTGATCTAAAGCTTTGATTAGTCTCTATAGAATGATTTGTTAGTTTAGCTTTGTACATATCTACTAGAGTGCTGTGTGAATATGTGTGTATGGAGGTAAATGAGGGCACAGATTACCCTGATGCATGCTCAATAGAAAAATCTAAAAAAGCTAAGTCTGGTCCTCTGGACATAAAAAAAAGTAAGAATGTTTCGTCTTTCATCCGAAAGACACAGGAAGAGTGCACAGATTGTGTTGGAAAGAGCTTTGAGCATCTTGATTCCATAGAAAGGTGCTGTATAAGTACAGTCCATTTCCGACCATTTCATGTTTTACATATATTTATGAGTAGCTGTGTGCAGCCCAAATTCATTATAAAATGTACTAAACCTGCTTCCTGATTCCAGGGCAGAGTTGGAGAAAAAGGAGAACCAGGGCTGAAGGTGAGGAAAGAGCAATCATGAGTTCCATGTGGATTAAAAAAAAGTTTTCTTACTCTCGTTCTCGCCACTCACACAGAGAGAAGAAGTCATCGAAATAATAAGAGAAATCTGCGGTAAATTCCAATTTATTTCAGTTTCATTCTTTTTATTTTATAGCGCCAAATCACAACAAAGTAGTCTCAGGACACTTTACAGGAACATTCACATACATAGATAAACCAATTAGTAAAGTCCTCTATCTAAAGAAGCAGCAGACCAGTTTAATCTTGGCTTCATTGTAGTCTGCCAATTTTTGAAGAAGTTTTAAATATTTTGTAATGCTCTGTGGTTCTCAGTTAGCAGCTAATGTTTCTAATAAATGTACGGTAAGTTGATTATGCAGGAACAGCTATGATTAAGATTAGCAATTTCTTCTGCCATAAGAGCTAAAATTAGGAAAGAAGTCAATACAACGACCAGTAATCTGAATTTTAAATGTCCTGTTTTATTACTGGCTTATTGCAAACTGTATTCCATTCCATTATAGTGTAAACCAACACAGAACACAAATATTTTATGCATGCTCTTATATTAGATAATTTAGGTTATTTGTGTGACCATTCAGCCTTTTCTGTGTATTTTTTAGGATGTGGTCTAAGTGCAAGAAGAAACACCTAGAACTGGTGTTGGAATTGACAGCTCTGAAAGCGTAGGGTCAGAAAATTTAGATGAGATGAAGGACTTTGTGAACATGCTTGATGACCAGGTGACAGTGATTCAGGAGGCCACCCGGGTTGGTGTGGTCCTCTACAGCCAAGTGAGCATGGTGGTGGTGAGTCTGCAGCAGCCGACTGACCAGGACCAGATCAAGACTGCCATCAGAACAATGCCATACTTGGGCATCTTTATGAGCAGTGCCATACATCAAGGCAATCAACTGTTCAGGGGATCTTGGTCTGGTTTGGTCTGGTGTGGCTGTGGTTTTAACAGAAGGGCAAACTGATAAGTTACAAGAAACCTCTAGGCCCATGCTGGAGGAATTGGTCTTTGTTGAAGGTGTGTTAAACAAAATAGATCCACTTTCTGAGTTTTTGACTAAAATAAAAATGTTAGCTTCTGTTCCTGATGAAGAGCATGCCCACCTGACAAACAACTTCAGAATGCTACTCATTAAGGAAATACAAATTACACAAAAGATGTCCTCAAAATGAACAATGAAACTGAGTTTGTCTTCATGCTGCCTCTGACCTTTCACAACATTGATAGAGCCATGGCATGGCATGGCATGATGATTCATTCATTCATTCAACCTTTATTTAAACAGATAAGTCACATTGAGCCTGGAAGACTCAGTTACAAGTGAGACCTGTTTGGACAGACAATAAAAAGTGGTGGGAAATGAAGGCATATACTGATGAAGATTCTCAGTCATCCAGGACATGATAAAATCAAAAAAGCGTCCAATACAGAAACAACTGGACTTTATCTGTAACAAAAGACGTTTCGCTCTTCATCCGAGGAGCTTTCTCAATTCAAAGAATAGAGTGTGGGAGTAAGGTTTTAAAGGCTGAGATAAGATACAAACATACCCATGTAGATTGACAAATCATACCTCACACTTTAAAGGTTCAGTATGTAATTTCTGGAACACGCTGGAACTTAGGAAAATTTTGAACAGAGACACGTTTCCTCCCCCTCAGAGCCGCTCTTGCCCTAGCTCTGCTGAAATTCAAATTCAAGCTCTGTTTTTATTGGCTGATTCAAATTCAAGCTCTGTTTTTATTGGCTGGTTATAAAATCTCTTTTTATTGGCTGGCTAACGGTGGGTCACTGTGGCTTTTTAGAAAAGTGCCCTGAGATGTCAGATGATTCAACTCTTTAATGAAATTGACCTGAATTGATCAAAAGTCTTTGTAAAAAGGGGAGATTTGTGTTGAGTTATGACATTTTTTAATGTGATTTAGAGCCAGGAGTGATGAGGGGATTGTTCTTGTCAGTATGAAGGAAAGGTGAGCTGTTCTGTGTGTGAACAAACATTAGTAATATAAACACTTTCTAAACAACAGTAGTGACTCATTATATTTTTATCATTAAAAGTAAGATAATAAATGCATAAAGCAATGAAAGGGAATAGTATGACAGAAATATGAAATAAACCTGCATATTTTGCCATTGAAAATATATTAATTGGTTAAATCAAAATTTGTTTTCCGTATAAAATGTACTAAAGCTTTACAGATTATTGTCCTGATGCAGGCTCAATAAATGTAGTCCTCTGGACAGATTCTTCTTTGTATCAAAAAGACTTCTTCAGTCTGAGGAGCTGTGACAAACTCAGTCATCGTTCCTCCTTGATAGAGAGGAACGATGGTTTGAGAGAGGAGTAAAGGAGGCCATCTTTGTGAAAAGAAACCGTCCATCATTAAACAGAGGTGGAGGCCTCCATGTTCAACTGTCCCCCTCTTACAATGCTGTGATTGCTAGTATCTTACCGTTCACATAAAATATTTGATAATGTTCTTATGGAAACAATTTTTGAATAATGTTCATAATGTGTTAATGCTACATGTTTGTCTCAGGCTACTTCTTGTTCTGCCATTAACTCTAAAATAGTTATTGAATAGATTATATATGTAGGTAAAACTAGATGTTGAACAACCCATTAAAATACACCAGAATCACCAAAATGCAGGAAATGGCATCTATTTTATTCAAAATTTTCTGAGAGAGGACCGCCACTGGCAATCTAGCGGCCGGGGGGGGGGCGTTGGGGTTGCTCGCCCAGGGCGCCAAATAGGCTAGGACCGCCTCTGCGTGGTCTGATGGTCGTAGCAGGGGTCAAGCACAGGGAATCAGAGAGCAGAAACCAGAGCCGAGTCGCAATTCAAAAGCATAGCCAAAGGGGAAGGTGCAGAGTCAGAAACCATGGTCAGATGAGCAGATTAACTTCAACAGGGTCAGGTGAGGCAAGGAGTCAAAAAACAGGTGAGTAATAATGGGTCCACTGATGCGTTGGTGCATGCATCGAGCTCATAGAGCAAAACCCATGTCGGTGCGCGCATTGCTAAAAAAGGTCACGCGACTGATACAGGAGCTGTTCCTTTTTTTTTTTTTACTTTATCTTTATTTATTTTTAACAACGCAGTAAACTACAATTACATTTTCTGTCTCTTACTTTCTTAAATCTTTTACATTATAACTTTATAAGTGAAAATGAGACAACCTTTGTTCTAACAATAATTAGTAAAATCATCAATAGAATGAACATAATAAATAAAGGAGAAAAAAATAAGAAAGAATAAAATAATAAGAAAGTGAAAAAAAAATAGGAGCTGTTTCGAACTGACACTGATGCACCGAACTGTGTTTATAAGGAAGTGTATCTATCAACGGGCTGCATCTGCCAAAAATAATCTTTGATCTTTTGCCGGTCATCATTAAACTTTATCAAGAATTACTGAGCAGTCTAAAACCAAAAGAAAAGTTTCTGCTGTGTGGGACCATTTTGATCTCATATTGGAAAATAAGTCTAAATACCTAAATGTCCAGATGGATGCCAGCGATGCAATATACATGAAGCTTTCCAGCCGCTGCATCAGCAGACGTGCAGCCGTTTAAAAGAGGGACAGAAAATTAAAAAAGTCCAGATAGATGACTGCCAGCAACCCACCTGTGGCTTAACTGGACCCAGCCGCTGCGGACGCATGCGGCCAACAACCGCTGATAACTTAAATAACTATAATATTATAATAGGGTAGTCCACCACCGCCCACCCTGCTGCCCTCAGTTCCATTCCACCCAATCCACGGCTTTTAACATTCTAAAGTCGACTTTAAGAATATGTAGTCATTCATTTAACTCCTAGATGCTGGATGAGGCTCTGCTCAATTACATCCTGAAGGACTGCCAGACCCTCAGCTTATTTATAAATTATTTTTTGAATAAACATTTGTAAAACAAACAAGCAAACAAATAAATAAACCTAACAAAATCCCAGTCCACAAGCATCCTCATTCACAACACGTTCACTTATATTTTCACATTATGATACATGTTCACATTATTTACTTACTGTGTCTTAAAATATCAAAGATATTTTAAATTTAAATGAAGATATTAAATAATACAATATAAAATACAATGACTTACATTATTTTATTGCATATACTAGATAATATGTGTCAAACTCAAGGCCCAGGGGTCAAATGTGGCCCTCGTTGACATCTTATCTGGCCACCAAGATGTTATTTTAAATGTAAAATACTTTTATCACTTTAATTTTTTCAGTAATCTTTGAATATGTTGTCAAAAGTGCAACAGAGAACATCAAATGAGACCAATCAAACTCTTGTTGAGGAACCTGTGACCAAGAAAAGATGTTGGGTATCTAACGAGTTAATCTGAAATCGGCCCTTACTTAGAAAAGGGTTTTAATTTTTAGCCCCCTTTTGTAAGTTGGTTTGACACTCCTGTACCAGGCCATCAAATCAGTGTTAGTTGAGTCTGGCAACTAGGTTGCCTGTGAGGATTTTTAAGATTCATCAGGTGTCAATATTCAGTGACACAATATCGACACATACAGTTTGGTAATGTGTTGAAACGCTTCATCTCACCATCACTACCCATCACTACAGGCGAGGGTTCAATGGCTTTACTATCAGGGACCACGAGAGGTGTAATAAATTGGCAACAAATGAGTGAGAGAAAAGAACTTAAATAGTGAGGTCAGGACTCTGTGGTCTACACTCTCCACTCAGTTAATTTCATTAGTTAAATTACTTCAGACAGTCAAGGTGCGAGGTGGATATTGTTATTAATAATCTTCACATGTGAACAGAGTCAGAGGGAGAACAAAGGGAGCAGTGTGGTGATAGGATCATCTGAAAATGAACGGGGACATTCTGAGCTACTGATTTTCTACTGAATTTAGTTGTAAACAAAGGTAAATAATATTTGTTGTTTTCTAAGCTCTTTTTTTTTTTTACAAAACCCTAATGAGTTTGAGTCCCATTAACTCCAAACAACAATTTACTGATGTAGAAATTGATGTAGAAATAACAAAACCTATTTTTACTTCACAGAAAAGAGCTATAAGAATTATAACAAGAAAGCATTATTGTCATCCTTCAAGTATTTTGTTTTATCAATTGAAATTACTTATGTTTTGGTAGACTTTAATACATATTCTTTTAGTTATGTATAAAGCTCAGAATTACATACTACCATCTAACATTCAGGCGTATTTTGTGAAAAGGAAAAGTTGCTATAATCTTAAGGGAATGGATATTTTTGTAAAACCGAAGTATATAACCAGTTTAAAGGGTCGGTCTTCTTCAATACAGGGAATAGGTCTATGGAATAGTTTAGAAAACGATGTAAAAAAGTGAAGTCAATGTTTATATTTACGAAAAAGATTAATACTATTGTAAGATGATTTATTTTGATTTATTTTGATGTAAGATGATTTATTTGGGCAGTTACGTATTTAGGTTACTGTGTCTTTAAGAGACTTCTTCTTCGTGGGTTTTTCTTCGTGGGTTTTTGGGTGTGTTCAGGTTAAGCGGGCGAAAACAACGGTAGACGCGGGCAGCGTTCATGAGGGGATGACGTTGTATTGAAGAGCTGAATAAAGTCCGTGCAGCCAAGCTTAACCCTTTCAGCGTGATTACTCCTTCTCCACCCCACGACCTTCGGATGTGTTTGTGACACTTCTCCACCTCAAGCGGTGGTGTTACACTGGTGGCAGCGGGTTTGTGGACGCTTTCAGCGATTGGAGCGGTGAGCACATGCTTAGCATGCTATTAGCCAGATAGCTAATGTTGCACATGCTGATAGGCGCATTTAGCTGCTGCTGAGGACGGACTTTTTTTTTAATTCCTCCAATTTTTTTTCTACTAGTCTCAACGTCTAATACTCAGTGATGGAGAGTAACTTTTGGGAACAATTACCTTTTCATTCTGCTGCGGGTCGTACTAGGCCACAGTACAGCCACGTGTTTGTGGGAGATGGAAAAGAGGATTTTTCAAGATGGTGTAGACGTTTTGAAGTGACTGTTGAGGCTGATCCTGATGCTACTGAAGACAGTTTGGCGAAACTGTTGCCTACATACTTGGGGGGAGCTGCTTTTAGTTACTGGGACAGTTTATCCGATGCAGTTAAAACAGACTATTCAGCCACGAAGGAAAAGCTGAAAAGCGTGTTTGGACAAACTGCTTATTTGTCGACTTTCCAGAGCTACATTAATGCACGCAGCCGCCTCCCTGGTGAAGCTCTCCCTGTGTTCGCTGCAGAAATTTGCCGTCTGGTCGAGGAAGCTTTTCCAACTTATGGCGATAATGCTAAACAGGGAGAAAAATTTAGACGCTTTATTGCTGGACTTGACCCATACCTCCAACTGCGATGTCATGAACAGGGGGTTAAAACATTGGAGACTGCGCTACAGTTGGCTATTCAAATTGAAGCTGCTCACCAAGCTACTAGAGTGTTCACATCCCCAGCTCCGGTGCAGTCTTCTTCTACGCCAGCTTACCCTGCTGTCTCACCTGGGTGGTCTACTCAGCTCCCTTCACCTGCTCCTCAAGGAGTCCACTCAGCTACGGGGGATGATTTCAAGAAAATGGCAAACACGATCGAAATGCTGGCGGACAAAGTTCATCAGCTACAAATGACGGTTGACCGCCAGCGTGAGGACGCATATCGACAGGACAGGCGGGATTATGGATTTCGTCATCGGAGCTCCGCTTCGGCTGGACGAGGTGAGGGCAGATATTCATCGGATGACTACCATCTGTCACCTCCACGCCGCAGAGACTCATCGGACGACCGGAACACACATCGCCGCAGCTCCTTCCGCACATCACATGACGAGGAACGCAACCAACGGGAGTCACCTGCTCGAACCAGCTCATCTGAACGCTACTCGCAGGGCTACAACGCTCCAAACAGGGGCTATGCTAGCCGTGGTCGCTCTCCGGGCCGCTATGAAAGTGGCCGCCTTCATCGCTCTCCCAGTCCGGCCCGGGTACGGTTCCAGTCTCCTGCACGTCAAGACCGGGAGCAGGGAAACTACAAGTAGCTGACAATGAGGGCAAATTGTCAGCTACCAACTTCTCTTTGGCCCAGACGGACAACGACATTCACCCTGACACAGGTACTACTGACANCCAAGCTTAACCCTTTCAGCGTGATTACTCCTTCTCCACCCCACGACCTTCGGATGTGTTTGTGACACTTCTCCACCTCAAGCGGTGGTGTTACACTGGAGGCAGTGGGTTTGTGGACGCTTTCAGCGATTGGAGCGGTGAGCACATGCTTAGCATGCTATTAGCCAGATAGCTAATGTTGCACATGCTGATAGGCGCATTTAGCTGCTGCTGAGGACAGACTTTTTTTTTTAATTCCTCCAATTTTTTTTCTACTAGTCTCAACGTCTAATACTCAGTGATGGAGAGTAACTTTTGGGAACAATTACCTTTTCATTCTGCTGCGGGTCGTACTAGGCCACAGTACAGCCACGTGTTTGTGGGAGATGGAAAAGAGGATTTTTCAAGATGGTGTAGACGTTTTGAAGTGACTGTTGAGGCTGATCCTGATGCTACTGAAGACAGTTTGGCGAAACTGTTGCCTACATACTTGGGGGGAGCTGCTTTTAGTTACTGGGACAGTTTATCCGATGCAGTTAAAACAGACTATTCAGCCACGAAGGAAAAGCTGAAAAGCGTGTTTGGACAAACTGCTTATTTGTCGACTTTCCAGAGCTACATTAATGCACGCAGCCGCCTCCCTGGTGAAGCTCTCCCTGTGTTCGCTGCAGAAATTTGCCGTCTGGTCGAGGAAGCTTTTCCAACTTATGGCGATAATGCTAAACAGGGAGAAAAATTTAGACGCTTTATTGCTGGACTTGACCCATACCTCCAACTGCGATGTCATGAACAGGGGGTTAAAACATTGGAGACTGCGCTACAGTTGGCTATTCAAATTGAAGCTGCTCACCAAGCTACTAGAGTGTTCACATCCCCAGCTCCGGTGCAGTCTTCTTCTACGCCAGCTTACCCTGCTGTCTCACCTGGGTGGTCTACTCAGCTCCCTTCACCTGCTCCTCAAGGAGTCCACTCAGCTACGGGGGATGATTTCAAGAAAATGGCAAACACGATCGAAATGCTGGCGGACAAAGTTCATCAGCTACAAATGACGGTTGACCGCCAGCGTGAGGACGCATATCGACAGGACAGGCGGGATTATGGATTTCGTCATCGGAGCTCCGCTTCGGCTGGACGAGGTGAGGGCAGATATTCATCGGATGACTACCATCTGTCACCTCCACGCCGCAGAGACTCATCGGACGACCGGAACACACATCGCCGCAGCTCCTTCCGCACATCACATGACGAGGAACGCAACCAACGGGAGTCACCTGCTCGAACCAGCTCATCTGAACGCTACTCGCAGGGCTACAACGCTCCAAACAGGGGCTATGCTAGCCGTGGTCGCTCTCCGGGCCGCTATGAAAGTGGCCGCCTTCATCGCTCTCCCAGTCCGGCCCGGGTACGGTTCCAGTCTCCTGCACGTCAAGACCGGGAGCAGGGAAACTACAAGTAGCTGACAATGAGGGCAAATTGTCAGCTACCAACTTCTCTTTGGCCCAGACGGACAACGACATTCACCCTGACACAGGTACTACTAACAGCTTGTGTGTGACTGATGTAGACAAAAGATATGTGTCAGTTGTTATTGAGGACACTGTGGTGCATGCTTTTGTTGACACAGGAGCTGACGTTTCTATTATTAGTGAGACTTTTAGAATGGCTACACCTGCTCTTCAGAGAAAACCCATTATGAAACGGTTTATCCCTCTCACTGGGGTCACAGGTGATCCCCTTGACTCTGTAGGCTCCATTTATGTGAACCTAAGTATTGCAGGTGAGCCCATGACACATACACTTCAAGTTGTCAGAAACTGTACTAAACCAATCATTTTAGGTTGGGACTTTATGGTGGCAAATGGCATTACTGTTGACACTCGCACCATGACATGCAATGTAGCTGGTACAGCTGTACCACTAGTTAGTCCACATTTGTACATTCCCTGCCTGACTGCGGTGACAGTGGCGGCCACGGTTGCCATTCCGGCTATGTCAGAGAGGGTCATCACAGCTAATCTTGATGTACCCCTCAAAGGGTTTTTACCTAATGGTTACATTGGTGTGTTCGAACCACATTATACCGATCAGTCCTCTACTGGTATGGCATGGACTGTGGCGAGGGTAGAGCACGGTTCTATTTGTGTGAAGGTGGCTAATGTTTCACATAGTGAAGTTATGCTACATGATGGTACACAGGTGGGACATTTTCATGCTATCCTGGCAGGGGGCCAGAGTGAGTTCACCATTATGGATGGTTCTATTGGTAATGTTAATAGACAGATACCTGACAGTCCGGGTGCAACTCCTATTATAGATGACACTGATTCAGACCTGACGCCATTGCAGAAAACACAACTGACGGACACTTTGACTTCTTTTGCTGACGTGTTTAGTCAACACCCACATGACTTTGGTAGAACTGACATGGTCACACACAAAATCATTACGAACTGTCACACCCCAGTCTCTCAGAGAGCCTACCGCACCTCTCCAGTCATGAAGGCTGAAATCCGTCGCCAAGTGGAAGCACTTAAGGCGCAAGATTTGATAGAGGACAGCTCGAGCCCCTGGGCCAGCCCGGTGGTGATGGTGAAAAAGAAAGATGGCTCATATAGATTTTGTGTAGATTTTCGAAAACTGAACTCTGTCACTATTACTGACGCACACCCCCTACCAAGAGTAGATGACAGTTTAGACGCGTTGTCTGGTTCGCAGTACTTTTCTACCATGGACATGTCTAGTGGGTACTGGCAAGTACAAATGGATCCTGCAGACAGACAAAAGACTGCATTTACTACAGGTGATGGCTTGTACCAATTCAAGGTCATGCCCATGGGACTAAAAAACGCACCTCCAACCTTTCAAAGGCTCATGGAGCTGGTTCTGCGAGGTCTACACTGGACAACTTGTGTCATTTACTTGGATGACATCATTTGCATGGGAAAAACATTTGAAGAACATCTAGGCAATCTCACAGACATTCTCACTCGCTTCAGACAAGCAGGGTTAAAGTTAAACCCTAAGAAATGTGACTTTTGCAAACCTGCTGTGAAGTACATGGGACACATTGTGTCACGAGAGGGACTGACGGTGGACCCAATCAACAGTGAACGCATTAGTGACTGGCCTGTTCCACGTTCGCCGACAGAGGTACGTGCCTTTTTGGGACTGTGCTCATATTACAGACGTTTTGTGCATCAATATGCCTTTATTGCTCAGCCTCTACATAGACTTACCCAAAAACAAGTTGTGTTTGAATGGACAGATGACTGTAGCACAGCTTTTCAAACACTTAAGAAGGCATTGACTTCTCCTCCAATAATGGCATTTCCAAACTTTGATGAACCATTCATTCTGAGCACAGATGCATCTAATTTGGCAGTTGGTGCAGTACTATCACAGATACAACAGGGACAAGAAAGGGTGGTGGCATTTGCAAGTCATGTACTGTCAAAAACAGAGAGAAAATGGTCTACCTATGACAAAGAACTGTATGCTATTGTGTGGTCAGTCAGACACTTTAGACATTACCTGAGTTGCAATCCTTTCACCATTATTACTGATCATCGTCCTTTGCTTAGTTTAAGGAAAATGGACATTACGCATGACCCTACAGGACGCAGGGGTCGTTGGGCGTTGGAGCTCGATCCGTATCAATGGACAATCACTCACAAAGAGGGTAAGAAACACACAAATGCAGATGCCATGTCACGGATACCATTGGGACAGGACTCTATTGAGATGACAAGTACGACGCTACCTGAAGCTCACTCTTCGCCTAGTGATACAGGACAATCTGTCTCACTGTCTGAGGCGAGGGGTAATGATGAGGGGTCATGCTCGACCCCTGAACATTTAGAGAGGACCGATATGGTACCGAAAGTTTGTTGTGTGGACACTGATAGGACACATGTGAATGTGGGGTTTGACACATTACAACAGACATTATCTGCCCATAACGTGGACATTGTAAATGCACAACTTGCTGATCCTGTTCTCGGGGAAGTGCATAATTGGGTTAAAAACAAGAAACGTCCCTACCTCAGACAGGTAAAAGGTAAAATGCAGAGGAAACTATGGTGGCAGTTTCATAACTTGTTGCTATGTAATAACTTGTTGTGTCGAAAAGGTCAAACACCGCCTGGCAAACCTGAGGTTTATCAAGTGTTAATTCCAGTGGCACTGGTTACAGAGACAATGCAATTTTTTCATGGTAATCCATGTTCTGGTCATTACAGTGCTGAACGAACATTTAAGAAAGCATTGACAGTGTGTTATTGGCCAGGAATGAGATCTGATATTGAGCAGTTCTGTAACTTGTGTAAGACATGTGAAGTTTTTAGGAGGGTTGTACCAAAGCACAGAGCTCCTTTACAATCTATTCAGACTGAAAGACCATTTCAGTTGGTCTGTACGGACATTACCGAACTGCCAGTCACGTCTGTGGGAAACAGATATGTGCTTGTGGTACAGGACCATTTCACCAAGTATGTGAATGCATATGCTATGGTTGATCAAAGGGCTGCCACGGTAGCACAGTTACTCTGTGAAAGGTATATCCCTGAACATGGTGTCCCTGAGGAACTGTTGTCGGATCAGGGACGACAATATGAGTCAGAAATTATACAAAACATTTGTCAGAAACTACAGATGACAAAGAAAAGGACCTCCCCATATCACCCAAGAGGGAATGGTATGGTGGAAAGATTTAACAGGACTTTGAAAGAACAGTTGGCTCGACTCATCCAGGACTATGGGGGTGAGTGGGACCACTACCTTCCTGCTGTGGTGCTTTCATTCAACTCTACGCCACACTCGAGCACAGGGTATTCTCCTTACTTCCTTGTGCATGGCAGAGAGCCCAGACTACCGGCTACTGTTCATGTTTCATCGCCAACAGTTTCTGATAGTCCGACTAACTATGGTGCAGAACTAGCTCGACGGATGGACGCTGCTTTTGAGACTGTTTTTCTACATAGTGAAGAACAGAGACAAAAACGGGAATACTACTACAACAAGGACACGAGGTTCAGGCCATACGTTTGTGGTGATCTGGTATGGATGGATGATCCCACCACACAACGACAGAAGCTTGCTCCAAACTGGACTGGACCATATAAGGTTGTATCTGTGGACGACAAAGGGCTCCTTTACAAGCTGGTGGATGTGCAACACCCTCAGGCTGCGACAAAGGTCATCCACTATGATCGGTTGAAACCTTATCGTGGTTCCACAGACACATTAACAATGGAGGGCAATCAATCTGTCCCAATGACAAACATGAACACGCTGCCGAGGTACACAGCTCTGTCTGGCTCATTGCCCTTGATCTTTGGCCAAACAGCACAGACAGCAGAAACTGCGAGGCCATTGACACTTTCACCAAGGAGACAAACTGAACCAGTCTCCCAGCAGCCGGCGCAAACACCTCTTAGCTTGCCGCCTTCTGAGGGTACAGTTGTCACCAGGTGTGGGCGCATGGTTAGGAAGCCACGACGACTGTTGTCGTGACAAAGTAAAAAAAAAAAAAAAAAAAACTGTTCTATATGTGGACTTTGTTTATTGTTCTGAGATTGTGTTTTGGGAAGATGATTTATTTTCTCTTATTGTTACTATGGTTACCTTATTTTGAAATGAGGACATTTCATTTAAAGAGGGGGAAGTATGTAAGATGATTTATTTTGATTTATTTTGATGTAAGATGATTTATTTGGGCAGTTACGTATTTAGGTTACTGTGTCTTTAAGAGACTTCTTCTTCGTGGGTTTTTCTTCGTGGGTTTTTGGGTGTGTTCAGGTTAAGCGGGCGAAAACAACGGTAGACGCGGGCAGCGTTCATGAGGGGATGACGTTGTATTGAAGAGCTGAATAAAGTCCGTGCAGCCAAGCTTAACCCTTTCAGCGTGATTACTCCTTCTCCACCCCACGACCTTCGGATGTGTTTGTGACACTTCTCCACCTCAAGCGGTGGTGTTACACTATTTTGTTGAAAAGATACATATAAGTTAGTTAATATCAAATGAATTATAAATGTTAAATTTTATGAGTTATGTATTTGTTGTATTATGTATTGATGATTATTGTTTGAATTGATAGTTTGAATTGATTTTGTTTAAGAAGGAGCAGATATGATAAGATGTTTTTCCTTCTTCTGCTGCCTTTCATTTTATGTTTTGTTTTTTAAAATTTATTGTGTTTTGAAATTGTCTTTGTTTTAAAATTGAAATGAATAAATTAAATAAATAATTAAAATAAATAAATACATATATTAAAAAAACACATCAAAACACTGAAAAATTATTTGACAGCTTTTATGGCTTTAGGCCTCCAATTAATTAAAACTGACTGAAGTGAAAAGTTTTTCAAATGCCTGACATCAACACCTGAAACAAAAATCTGGTGTGTTTTGTCTTTAATATCTCCTTTGTTTACATGAATGCATTAGTGACAATAATTACACTACAGCCGTCTGTCATTTTATAGTTTATTAATTTATTTACAGAGCACAGTATGTGGCTCATGGTGGCGTACTACCAATGCCCCAAAATGTGCTTTGTAATTTTCTCAGAGCATTACAGCTGAGCCTTTCCCTGAACATTGAATATTTTTAAACTGCATCCGGCAGCGTATGGCTATTGATCTGAAATAAAGAAATACTGTATACTATTTCTTATTTCAGACCTCCAAAAGCTCTACAGAGAGTGGTGAAGGCTGCACAGAAGTCTGTGGGAGTCAGTCTCCCCACCATCACAGACATTTACACCTCCAGATGCAGAAAAAGAGCCACCTGCATCATGAAAGACCTCACTCACCCAGCACACTCACTCTTTGCACCACTCCCCTCGGGACGGAGGTTGAGGAGCATCAAATGTAGAACCACTAGACTGAGGAACAGCTTCTACCCTGAGGCTGTCAGACTCATGAATAAATAAATAATAAGAATAAACACTGCAAAATGTCACATCATGTTGATACTGATCTGTTTCTTGTTGCTGCGTTCATCTGTGACCATCTGCTCATAATGACTCATGTTCGTGCTGCTGTTTATAATGATGTTTTTCTACTACATTAGGGCTTAGTGTATTACTAGCTGATGTCTCTCTTAGTTAATCCTAGATGTTATTATTGTTTTTCTCTTGCATTTGTTGTTGGATGTAACTGGGACCCTGTGTACATAATCTCGTTTTCAACACATGTACTACATGCGGTGCAAATGACAATAAATTCTCTCTGACTGACTCTGACTCTGACAAAAATCTAAACAACCCAAAATAATTCTGGACAACCATCAAATCTCTCTCAGGCATCCCCCAATCATCTGACCTCCCATCACAACTTCTCGTTAATTCTGTTCCTGTGTCAAATAAGCACAAGATCCTGAACTGTTTCAACAAACATTTTGTTGCTTCTAGTTCATTATTTGACACAGTTACAAATGGAAAATCAGCCACTTCATCTAATAACCAAACTTCTACAAATCAAATCCCTCCTACAAGTCAATCCTCAGTTAATCACACCTTCTCTTTTTCTCCGTTCTCAGTCAGTGAGGTAAATAAACTGTTAAATGATCTTGATCCTAAAAAATCTGCAGGTCCAGATGAACTTCCACCTTATTTCTTAAGGCTGGCTGCTCATATCATTTCAGTCCCTGTGACCCACATCTTTAATCTGTCCATAAGCCAAAACACCATTCCGGATGCTTGGAAAACAGCCTTTGTTCTTCCTTTGCTGAAGGGAGGTGATCCCACCTCACTGAACAATTATCGACCGATCTCTAAACTCTGCATTTTAGCCAAGGTTCTAGAAAAACTGATAAACTCTCAGATCAAAAATTATCTGGACTCATTTAACATCTTACCTCTCCATCAATCTGGTTTCAGGAAACAACACAGCACAACAACTGCTTCTCTGAAGGTTCTTAATGACGTTGTTGAAGCATTGGATGCTAAGGATTATTGTGCTGCACTTTTCTTAGACCTGTCTAAAGCTTTTGACACAGTGGATCATAACATCTTGTGTCATAAACTCTCAGAAATCGGTTTCTCAGATCACACCATTGGTTGGTTTTCTAACTATCTTTCAGATCAGAGGCAATGTGTTCAACATAATGGTACTTCTTCCAGTTATTTAACAGTTAAAAATGGTGTACCACAAGGCTCAGTCTTAGGACAAACCCTCTTTACATTCTACATAGCTAATGTAGGTCAAAGCATCCCTGATGCATCTTTACATTTCTATGCTGATGATACAGTTGTTTATTGTCGAGCTAAAACAGTTGCTAAGGCTTTCCAGTATTTGCAATCCGCTTTTGACATCATTCAGTCTGATTTGTTCCAGCTCAAGCTTGTCCTAAATGCTGATAAAACCAAAGGGATGCTTTTTTCAAATAGGAAGTTGGTCGTAGCAGTTCTTCCTCTGATTTTATCCTCAAATGGTATCCCAATTGAGTTTGTTGATTCCTATAAATATTTGAGTATCCTGGTCGATTCGCATCTCTCTTTTAAACTCCACGTGGAAAACCTAGTAAAGAATTGGGTTTCTTTTTCAGAAACAGATCCTGTCTGACTGATCTCTAGAAAACGCCTTGTATCTGTGACTTTTCTTCCCTCCATTGATTACGGTGACATTATCTACATGAATGCTCCTACAAGCACCCTGCAGATGTTGGATGCTGTATATCATGGTGCACTAATATTCATAACTGGCTGTGATTATCATACCCATCACTGCACACTGTATTCACTGGTTAACTGGACATCATTAACCTCACACAGACTCATCCATTGGCACATTTCCATCTTTGAATCACTTCTTGGTCTGCTGCCCTCATACATCTCCTCCGACATGTATCTGCGTGAGTGCAGCTACAGCGTGCGCTCTCAAGACATGATTACCTGCAGTGTTCCGTCAGTGAGAACTGAGCTTGGCAAAAGTGCCTTCTCCTACTCCGCTCCTGCTTCATGGAATATCTTACAAAAAGATCTGAAGCTTGACCTTGACCTCTCTAAATGGTTTTAAGAATCTGTTGGAATCCTGGCAAAAACCAATGCAGATATGTTCCCGTTTTTGATTTTCTACTTCTACCTTATATTCTGTCTGTTTTGCTACTTTGACATATTTGTTTTAACTTGTTAAAAAAATCTGTATGCCTCTCTTATGATTATCTATTGTTGATTGTCCAAGGAAAATCTACTGTTGCTGTTGTCACCATTCTTTGTTGAAACCAGGTCTCTCTTGTAAATGAGTCCTCGAGGCTCAATGTGATTAACCTGCCTAAATAAAGGTTGAATGAATACACAATGTCCAAAATGTGCCTGTAATAAATCTCACATGACAATGGCAGCCAGCTGTTCTAAGGGCCACACAAGCTGCCTTTTTTATTTTTACTTGAACCCGTGCACCACAAAATGTCTGTGCACGTCACTTTCTCTTGATGGTCAGGCTCACGCAGCAGCTCAACACAGGAGGGCAGCAGAGACTCTGAGAGAAACTGTGGATTTTTATCATCTAGTTTCAGGATGTGAATGCCTCCTCAGAGGCTCATGTCTGTGTTGGCACACTCAGATTTCATCCAGGGCTAACAGGTTTGAACGTATAATGACCACATCATCTAAACCAGTGGTGTCCTCTGGATGAGTTCTTTATTGTTGAGCAACAAAGAAGAACTCCAGTTGATGGATTCATTGATTTTGTTTCCTTGTGTTTGAAAAGTTCATTTAGGTCTATTCTCCAGAACCAAAGTATAATTTGAGTTACTTTTCTTTGAATAAAAGTCATTCAAACGTACCGTACATTGAAGTGAAAATGTTTAAAGTTAAAATCCCACCCGAGAGTTTTACAAAAAAATCTCCTGGAACCATGGATGACCCGCTCCAAACGAGTGCTTGAAGCGCTGAAGAAGTGCAGCTGGTGGTCCAACCAAATGTACTGAAATGATCCGTTCTCCAAAGTCCAATTTCCCTCTAGTTGGTAAAGGTTTGTTATCCTTATCACAAAACTGCCAAAAAGAAATTAAAAAGAAGCATGGTTGAATACAGACCAAAAATGTACTTATTGTACATTTTATGATTATTTCATCTTAATTTTGTTTCCAATGTTAAATATTACAGAAACATTCCCCGTCATATAAACATCGCCAATTTTTTAAGCTCAGAGAACAAAATTTGTTTGATATTGATATTGCTTCAAAATTTCAGTCTCAGGCCACACAAAACCCCTCAGAGCGCTGCATAGAGCCACACTTTGGAATTTTTTATTTATTTTATTATTATTATTTTTTACTTTGAGCCTCTCAGCCAAGCTGGATTAATGAAACATCACACACACACACACTGAGATTCCTGCTGTAGATTTTAGAAGATAATCTTACAGATTACTGGACAAACCTGCACAGTTTTCATTTCATTCAGTCTTCAGTGAAAGAAGAACTGGTTTCATGTTACAGAACATAAAAATCACCACTGAGGTGAGCTGGAAGCAGCTTCTTTAGTTCTACACACAAATACAATAAGCTGTTGCAGTTTAGTTCCTTTTTATTTTTATTACCACGTTGTGAATCGGGGTGCTTGAAGTTTTTTATTTATTTATTGGTGTTCTCTAAATGTCTTGTAAATATCTGCAACACAATCATCTGTTTGAGTGTAAAGTTTGTATCATTACCAGTATACTTTCAACTACTGGCATCATTTGCATACACAAAGAAAGGATTGACTTATTTTGCATGAATTTGCATGACATGGAACAATTTATTTAACTTTTTTATATGGTGATGATGAGTGTTATGCTTTGCAAAACACATAACAGTGTTGTAAATATAATATCTGAGAACTGATACTTGTGACAGTTCATTGACATCTGCAGCTGAAAGACAAAGGCCAAGTAATCACGTTTTTCCACGTGTCTGTTTCATTTGTCTACTGTTAGCAAAGTATCCAAGGAACCACTGGGTGGTTTTCATTGAAACTCTTAGTGCTTTACTGTACAGCTTTAACTGATGATGCATTGAACATGGCCACCGCAATTAGTCAACCTTAGTCAACACAAAAATGGCTAACCTCAGTGACTTTTACAAACATCGAGTTAAAACTTGGTGTGGGAGCAGCTGCGATCCAGTCACACATTCTCTGAGCACTAACAACAAGCCACAGACAGATGTGGCAACTTTGTGGAGACGCTTACAATTGTTTCTCAGACGGAGGAGTGATTAATGAAGGAAAACACCTGGGCTGATGAGAAACAGCTTACTGGAGCTGAGAAACAAGGAAGACTGGTAAATTCAATAATTTGAATTTGCCCAATGAAAATCAAGACTAACAATACACAACATGCACAGTAACAACAACAGACACAACCCTGACAAAGAGCTATTGTCTCAACCAAAGGCCTTGTGTTCCTTGGAGAAGTAGGCACTGTACACCACCTTGGACACCAGAGTTTTAGAGAAAGCTCTTTATTTTGTTGAAAGTGGGGATTAGCTCAGTTTTAGTCAAATCTTTAACACAACAGTCTGTGCCGTCTCATGTGGTGCACTATTATCTGTTAAAGGTTAAGGGTTAGTGTTTGTGGCTTCTGTCTATCTTCTTCTTCTTCTTCTTCTTCGATGGTGTTTTCTGGCAGTTTACAAACTCGGTGTATTACCGCCATCAACCGGACGGAGATGTAATTCAAGAGTCTATGTACTTTCAATAAAAAAAAAAAAAACTAAATCCTGTCAGCTAATTTTGTAACTTTCAAATATTTAACAAGTGCTTTAGTTATATCCTGTGACTGATTTTTCTTCAATAAAGTAACCATTGTCACCGAACTCCCCATTACCCTTTCCAGTGCCTTCCTTTCTTTATCATATTTCTTACAATAAATCAACACATGTTCCACTCCTTCCAGTTCCCCACAATTAGAGCAGTCACCTGATGGATGTTTTCCTATTATCTTTAGACCACTATTTAATGTAGTGTGCCCAATCCTCAACCTGTTAATCCATACTTCCTCTCTCCTAGACATTAAACTACTATCGTCACTTAGGAGTACCTCCTTCTGTATGTTATGTAAATGTCTTCCTCTTGCCTCTAAATCCCACCTCTCCTGCCACATATCATTTATTTTATCTTTAACAATTATTTTTATTTCTGCTTTACTTAATGGGACATCATATTCAATTTCTCTTGCTTTAACTGCTTCTTTAGCCAACTTATCAACTTTTTCATTGCCAACAATTCCTTTATGTGCCGGAACCCATGTGAATTGAATACTTATATTCTGTTGCATTATTACATAAACCAAACAATTAACTTCTGCGATAAGATCAGGGCGGCTGTCAGATTTTCCACTGATAATACTAGTTAGGCAAGACATTGAATCTGAACAGATGACTACCTCACTGGGCCTTTCCTCCACCACCCATTGTAATGCCAAAAGTATAGCCAACATTTCCGCTGAAAAAATTGATAAATTATCTGTTGTTCTCCGTTTCAAAAAAAAATTTAGTTTAGGAATATAGACAGCTACTCCTGTTCTACCATTTTTCTCTTTAGATGCATCTGTATAAATTTTTGTCATATTTACATAACGTATGTCTAAATATTGCTGAACAATTTGATACAAACCTCCACAGGACTGTTCTACTTTTTTGGTTTCTAAATCTACTATTGGCATTTCAAACATCCATGGTGCAATTATTGATTTATTTACAGTTTTACAGCACGCTATATTAATTATTCCCAGATGAGTTGCATACATATTTCCATCCCACCCAAAACTGCGTACATTATGACCATACTCCCAACATTCTCTGAAAACATTTTTAGTAGGATGACTATCCTCATGTCCTTGTAAATTCAACCAATAATTTGCTGACATTTTCATCCGCCTTAAGTCCAGTGGCATTTCTCCAGTAATCACCTGCAGAGCAGGAATCGGAGACGTTCTAAAAGCTCCACAACATATTCTGAGCGCTTTAGCTTGTATTCTATCCAACTCTAACAATAAGGAGTTTGCCGCTGAGTTATAAACGACACATCCATAGTCCAACACAGAGCGAATCAAAACATCATACATTCTCTTTAAAGATGTGCCTGAAGCCCCCCAACCACTTCCTGACAAACATCTCAAAATATTAATACCTTTTTTACATTTGTCAACAATTTTCTGTATATGTATCCTAAACGAAAGTTTTTCATCAAACCATACACCTAGATACCGTACAATATTTACCCGTTTCAAATTTGTACCATATAACCTAAGGTCTACCGTAGGAGTAACTCTTTTCTTCGAAAAACATATCACTTGTGTCTTCTCAGTAGACAAACGAAACCCCCATGTCTTTGACCACGTTTCAACCTCATCAATTGCTGATTGCATTCTATTATTAACAACACTGACATTTCCTCCTCTCACCCACAATGCCCCATCATCTGCATATAATGCTTTACTAATTCTAAAGTCAATATTATCAAAAATATCATTAATCATTACATTAAAAAACAACGGACTACATACACTCCCCTGTGGAGTCCCATTTTGTATTGCATAAATATTTGAACAATTAACCCCCACTCTTACTTCTATTGTCCTATTCTGTAAAAAATCCATGATCCAGTTAAACATTTTTCCTTTTATTCCCATTTTGTCCAACTTAAGTAATAATCCCTCCTTCCAAAGCATATCATAAGCTTTTTCAATATCAAAAAATGTAGCTAAAAGAATTTCTTTAGTTACTTGAGCCTTTCTTATTTCATTTTCTAAACACACAATAGGATCTAAAGTTGTCCGTCCACTTCTGAAGCCACTTTGATAAGGAGACAAAAGACCTCTGATTTCTAGTTCATACATTAATCTTCTAGTCACCATTCTCTCCATTAACTTACTTAAATTGGATGTAAGAGCAATAGGCCTATAACTTTTTACCTCTACCTTATCCTTACCTGGTTTTACTATTGGTACAACGACTGAATGTTTCCAACCGGAGGGCAGTTCACCTCGTTCCCATACTTTATTATACAACCGTAAAACTACTCCTTTAGCAGCATCTGATAACTGTTCTATCATCTTATAGCATATGCCATCCTTACCCGGAGACGTATTCTTAACTCCAATCAAAGCTCTATTCAATTCAAACAATGTAAAGTCCTTATCTAAAATACTTCCATCTATTCCTTTTCTACTGAAAATGTCTATATTATCTGCAATTATTTCCGTCCGCCTTGATAATTCTTCAGTCGTCAAGTTTTGAGAGCTATGCACTTCCACAAAGGACCTAGCAAACATCTCTGCTTTATCCTTATTTGTCCTAGCTTCACACTGACCATCTTTAATTATAGGTAAAGAAAATTCCTTCCTAAGTCCTCCCATCTTCCTAATCATTCCCCATATCTCGTTAACTTTAACGTCCGTTCCAATAGTACTACAAAAACCCCTCCAATAATTCTTTTTAGACAATTTAATTATTCGCCTCACTTTAGACTGTGCTCTTTTATAGTCCATTAAGTTATCAAACGAATGGTTTAATTTTAACCTTCTAAAGGCTTTATTTCTAATCTTAATAGCTTCTTTACATTCATTATTCCACCAAGGAACCATTTTTCTTCCTCTTAATCCAGTAGATTTGCCAATGGTTCTTTCTGCAGATCCAATTATTATCTTAGTAATCATTGAATTTAATACCTCAATATCACCATTTAAATTCGGTAAAATAGCCATAAGTTCGTCACTTGCCACCTTATTATATAATGTCCAATTAGCTCCCTTCATTTTCCATTTAGGATGCCAATTTTCTTCAGCCACCACCTTAAATGTACGCATTTTAAGCAGAATCGGATAATGATCACTTCCCAGGGGGTTATCATTAATTACGTCCCATTGACTAATTCCTGCTAACTGAGCCGACACTATTGTAAGATCAATTACAGATTCATTTCCATTTCCTACATCAAATCTAGTACCTCTTCCATCATTTAAACAAATTAACTGAAAATCATCCATAAATTCCTCAAGTATATTCCCATTTTCATCATTCCGTCTACTTCCCCATAAGGTATTATGAGCATTAAAATCTCCACAAAAAATGTGTCTTCCGTTTTCTTTTACATAAATATGATCAAGTCGTTCTCTACTTAACTTTTTACAAGGGTTGTAAAAATTTATTATATTAAAGTTTGATTTGTTAATCCATACTTCAACCCCTATGACTTCCAGTTCTTCATTTACATCCAAAACTTTATAACTAATACCATGTTGAACAAATATAGCAACACCACCACCTACATTTGGAGTTCTATCTTTACGTAACGCTATATATCCATTAAGAACAAAATCAAGTGATGGTTTCAACCAGGTTTCTTGAACACAAACAATATTTGGTTTAACATTCTGTTTTTCGATAAAATATTTAAACTCTTGGCCATTAGCAATTAAGCTCCTTGCATTCCACTGTAATATGGAAAAACCATCAGAGGTCACCATTACTGAACTGGTTGATTGTCAGTCGTCCCAGTAGTTAAAACCGCATTAATTGATTCCAAAGACAAGTCTTCCATCTCAAGGTATTTTTCTGCTGCTTTGATTATTATTTTAATTCGCTCTGTTCTACTTTCTGTCTGTGCTGAACAATTTATTACTTCCACAATAAATGCAACAAATTTCTTTTTCTCCACTACCATTTTATTTCCTAATGTTTCCTTGCTTTGCACTGGCTCAGTCGCACGAGATGGAGTCACTGTCGCTGGAGACGGAGGCACCGTCGCCTGAGATTGAGTTTGTGGCGCAGACGTGCCTTTAACAGTAACATTTAATTTATTTACCTTCTTAATTGCATCTGCATAGGTAAGTTTTTCTGTTGCATGTATATTTTGCACTTGCACTGCTCTTTTATGTACCTCACACCCTTTAAATGCTGCACTATGTTCCCCCCCACAGTTACAACATTTCAATTTAATCCCCTCAGAACACTGTCCATATTCATGCTCCCCACCACATTTAGCACACCTGGCCTCATGTATCAACCATGCGTGCGCACAAAAACATTGCGCACGTCACTTTCCACGCAAAGTGGCGTATGTATCAAATCTGATATGAACGGGAATATCTGCGCATCCACGTACAAATCCACGGCTGCTCCCCTGCTTGCGTACGCACGTTTCTGTGGTTATTGTTCCTTTGGCGACACTTACAGGTTATTCAGAGAAACTGTGTCCATGATATGAAAATAATCATAAATCCCACCAAACACACATGATTAACAATTATTACATCCACATGGACGCAATTAGATGAGTGGATATAAAAGCATGCGCCAAATAGTGGCAACGATATTGACAACAATGAGATGTGATTTCTTTAAATAAGAAGTTAACCAAGCTGTACCAACACGCCTACGTTTAGGTCAGTGTGTAGCGCGGTTGCCTTTAGTTCCAAAGGTCATGAGTTCGAATCTCGCATGGTACAACGTTTCTCTTTTTTTTTTCGTTCCAGATTTAAATACACATGAAAACTATTTACAAAACAAGAAATCGTCTGCTTCCTTTCATTTCATGTATTGTTCTATTTCTTGTTGTTTTATTAAATAGTTTTCCTGTGTTCTTTAAATCTGGAATGAAAAAAAAAAACGTTGTACCAAGGGGGAGTCGATCTCACGACCTTTGGGACGAAGGGCGGGCGCGCTCACCACTAACCTATACAGGCATGTTAGAGCAGATGGGTCAACTTCTTGTTTAAAAGTGGATGGTATGTTTTGCGCTAGGCGTGCCGAATAAAACCTTTTTCCGTGCTTCTCTGCCTCACTCAGAAGTGATTCCTGTTCACAGTCCGTGAAGTTCCTCTTTTTTCCACGTTCCGACATGATTTGCAATGGAGCAGAGACGACATTCCTGTCGTGCATGGCATATTTGAATGACTTTGCATATTCATACGGAGGCGTGTCAAAGGCGGAGTCGGCCACTCTCTCATGTGCGCTCAGTTCCACGTTCATCGTGATGTACAAAAGGAATGTGCGTGGATTCAGGTGTACGCAGGGTTTGATAAATCTGGATTTTTTTGTGCGTAGACACTTTTCTGGATTTGTCCGTACGTCACTTTTCAGTAAGAAGTCCACGCAAGTCTTTGTACATGAGGCCCCTGGCCTTAGCTCTACACACTGCAGCAATATGCCCAAACCTTTGGCATTTAAAACATCTGGTTGGTGGAGGAATGTATTGTCTTACTGCATAGCTTATATATCCAATCATTACTTTTTCAGGTAATCTTTCCTCTTCTAGGACTAACATAACCGATTTACTAGGACACTTAACTCCTTCACTTGAAAAGAACAAGCGCTTCACTTTGATCACCCGAGCTCCTTTTACATTACTTTTAATCTCTTCCTCCGTCAAATCAGTATACACTCCAGATATTACTCCCAACGTCTTTACTCTGTCTTGCCATAATTGTGGTTTGACGACCATTCCCAACAATGTTTTGCATCTCATTATTCCCTGCACCTGATCTCTATCACTGCAAATCACCAACAGATTACCATCTCTCAACGTCTTAACAACTTTCACCTCACCTGCTATTTTATGTATAGCCTCACTTATTTTCAAAGGATTCAAAGCACATGGGTTCTGGAATCTAATAATTACTTTAATGTCATCTCCCTTATTTTCCTCTCTTTTGTTGTCATCTGACTCAATGCCTTTCCTCTTCTTGTTTCCTCGATTCACGGTTTGCCAGTCACCCTTTTTAGCACCACTCTTAGAAAAATCACCATCCACACTATAATTATCTGATTCATCTAAATCTTCACATTCATCCATCTCACTTTCTTGTTGAAAGTATCCTAGAGAGTACTCCAAATTACACCTCCGACCTTGATCGATAGACGAGCAGCGTGAGAAGACACCTCCACCTCCTGGCTTGACAGAAGCTCTCGTTCCCAGACAGAAAAACGTTTGTCCTCCTCGCTGTGAGAAAAAGAAGACCAGCCTCTTCCGCCTTCTGTCTGTCCCTCGTGTTCCTGCAGGTACACCAAAGTGAGTTGAGCACAGATGTTGATAATTACAGCTGATTAATGCTCAGGAATTTTGTCACAGCTGATTACCACCCTGTAAAAGGCTGAGCCATTCCACAAGTTTGCATGGGAAACAAGATGTAATGGGGAAACATGATGCAGGTCAATGTGAAAATTGTGAAGATATTCAGACAATAGAGCAAGAGCATGATATCATAATAGCAGAAATGTAAATGTAAAATAATTCAATTGATTAACAGTCTCACTAAAATTAAAGTAAGATTTGAGGTGATTGGATTATTACATCCATCCATCCATCCATCCATCTTCTTCCGCTTATCCGGGGTCGGGTCGCGGGGGTAGCAGCCTAAGTAGGGAGGCCCAGACTTCCCTCTCCCCAGCCACTTGGAGCAGCTCCTCCGGGGGAATCCCAAGGCGTTCCCAGGCCAGCCGAGAAACATAGTCCCTCCAGCGCGTCCTGGGTCTTCCTCTGGGTCTCCTCCCGGTGGGACGTGCCCGGAACACCTCACCAGGGAGGCGTCCAGGAGGCATCCTAACCAGATGCCCGAGCCACCTCAACTGGCTCCTCTCGATGTGGAGAAGCAGCGGCTCTACTCCGAGTCCCTCCCGGATGACTGAGCTTCTCACCCTATCTCTAAGGGAGAGTCCAGCCACCCTGCGGAGAAAACTCATTTCAGCCGCTTGTATCCGAGATCTTGTTCTTTCGGTCATAACCCAAAGCTCATGACCATAGATGAGGGTGGGAACGTAGATCGATCGGTAAATTGAGAGCTTTGCCTTTCGACTCAGCTCTCTCTTCACCACGACAGACCGGTACAGCGCCCGCTTCACTGCGGACGCTGCACCTATCCGCCTATCGATCTCACGCTCCAGTTTTCCCTCATTCGTGAACAAGATCCCGAGATACTTAAACTCCTCCACTTGGGGCTCTGATCTCTGGTGCTGAGGTCGCCGAGGTGGTTAAAAAGCTCCGCGGTGGCAAGGCTCCGGGGGTGGATGAGATTCGCCCGGAGTTCCTTAGGGCTCTGGATGTTGTAGGGTTGTGTTGGCTTACGCGACTCTGCAATATCGCGTGGACATCTGGGGCAGTTCCCTTGGATTGGCAGACTGGGGTGGTGGTTCCCCTATTTAAAAAGGGGGACCGTAGGGTGTGTTCCAACTATAGGGGGATCACACTCTTAAAGGCTCGGATATAGTCGCGCTTTGGTCCGCAAGCTGGAGCGCGCGTGCTGCGCGCGCACTGTGCATGCGTTTATAGTGTGGCACGGCAGCGCTTGGCAAAGTGCTGTTCTTTTACGGACCAGCAGGTGGCAGTACCCTCTAAAACCTGTGCATATGTTGCAAGAAAGGGTGTAGAAGAAGAAATCTACCGTAGAAGAAGAACTGTTTGAAATCACACAACAAAAACAAATAGCTTTCTGCTCGCGTGCTGAACTGTTGTCTTTATTTGCGGCTTTCAATGCATGGAGTCAGCGGAGGAGAAAGCGATCACGTGACTTTTGGCGAAAAAACAAAAGAAAAGTCCGACTCCAGATCAGGAATGAAGGAGAATTTTAACATTTTGTGTCACAAAACATTCCTCCATGCGTCGCGACGCCGTTTCCACGACCACAGCGGCGCAGACAGCTGCAGATTCTGGCGTGAAGACTGTCGGTGAGGTCCACACCCGACCTGTCAATCAATTCGGCGCGCGCGCTAGGCTTGCGGAGCTTCAAAATCTAGGAGGTGCACGACCACGCGCAAAACCAACGCGCTGGCCAAAGCGCGGGGGCGGGGACTTCGCGATTGCGTCACTTTGGCCGCGCGCCCTATGCGACGCGTCAACTATATCCTAAGCTTAGCCTCCCTGGTAAGGTCTATTCAGGGGTTCTGGAGAGGAGGGTCCGTCGGATAGTCGAACCTCGGATTCAGGAGGAGCAGTGTGGTTTTCGTCCTGGTCGTGGAACACTGGACCAGCTCTACACCCTCAGCAGGGTCCTGGAGGGTGCGTGGGAGTTTGCCCAACCAGTTTACATGTGTTTTGTGGACTTGGAGAAGGCATTCGACCGCGTCCCTCGGGGGGTTCTGTGGGGGGTACTCCGGGAGTATGGGGTACCAGGCCCTTTGATAAGGGCTGTTAGGTCCCTGTACGACCGGTGTCAGAGCTTGGTCCGCATTGCCGGCAGTAAGTCAGGCTCGTTTCCGGTGAGAGTTGGACTCCGCCAAGGTTGCCCTTTGTCACCGATTCTGTTCATAACTTTTATGGACAGAATTTCTAGGCGCAGCCAAGGTGTTGAGAGGATCCGTTTTGGTGACCTTAGAATCGCTTCTCTGTTTTTTGCAGATGATGTGGTCCTATTGGCTTCATCAGCTCGTGATCTACAGCTTTCGCTGGAGCGGTTTGCAGCTGAATGCGATGCGGCCGGGATGAGGATCAGTTCCTCCAAATCCGAGGCCATGGTCTTGAGCCGGAAAAGGGTAGCATGCCCTCTCCGGGTCGGGGAGGAGGTCCTGCCCCAAGTGGAGGAGTTTAAGTATCTCGGGATCTTGTTCACGAATGGATTATTACAGAAGAATTCAAAATCTGATGGTTCTCAGGCTTTAATATATTAGAAACAGACTCATTTGTTTTACAGAATACAGTACAAGTATTTTTTGTTTGTTTTTCCCGTTTAGGATTTTTTCAGTCCACAGTCCTTACCTGTTGGTGGTGGATATGCCCTAAATTCTTGTTAGGCCACTGCTGAAAAGAACCTTTTTAGTTTTTTCCTCTACAACATGTACATGCCATTCAGACTCTTCATTCTCCATAGATCCTCCAGTTTTACCATTGATGCTTCAGAGGCCAAAGATCACACCTGACAAAAACCAGCAGCACGCCAAGATCAGACCACATTTCATCAAGTGATGGATTTCACAGAAAAGGCATGCTCATCACAGCATGTCCGCTCCAAGACCCAACAACAAAGAAGTTTAATTTTCTGGCAACTTGTCAAGCCTCTGTCCCAACGAGAACACTCGAATGGCAGACACACCGGTAGATGGTCACACGCCCAGGGAGACAAAGTGGAAGAAGAAATTGTCTGACAGCTCACCGAGACGGAGATCTTTGCCAGGGGAGTGAACTTTGTGGTTGCACCAAGAAAAATTCATCTGAAGATGATCACAGCCACTGAATCAGCCATCCACAACAACCTGTCAGAGTTTGAAGCAGAACAACTTGGGAACAAAGTTTCAGCAGTCTCAGCGCCAATAAATCACCACCTTCTAACATCAGCAGAGGACAGGGATGCACTCTCCACTCTCAGCAAGGACGAGAACATCATCGTCCTCCCCGCAGACGATGGAAGGTGCACTGTAATTTTGAACCAGAAATATACCATGAGAAAGTTATGACACTCCTTAGTGACTTAACCACTTATGATGAGCCACTGAAAAGAGAGTAGTTATATGAAGTTGATGGAGAGCCTGAAAAATCTGGAGCAGGACAAGGCTATTGACTGTATTCTGTACCACAGACTGTACCCAGGTGTAGACATCAGTGTTTGTTCATTCTGCTTGCTGTTGTAATGACTTGGAATGTCCAACAGGCGTCACTGTGGTTTAACAGATGCTTCTGTACTGGATGCAGTTGAGCATGCACGTGTTCATGTTGTATGCTAATAAATACTATCATGGTAAAGTATTACAATGGACTGGTTATTGTAAACTTACACCAGGGGAGGGCACGTCTATTGTTTACCAAAAATTCACAAACAAGGTGTACGGTTAAGACCAATTGTTAGCATGATTATACTGGTAACTCTTATGCTTCCAAATATCTGGTGTCTGTACTCATCTGTTAAGTTGGCAACTTTGAACAGCACATACAGAGCATCATAGACTGTGGATAAGGTGAGGGATGTCATCATAGAGACTGATGAAACAATGGTCTCTTTTTGATAGTACATCACTCCACACAGCTGTTATTTGGTATTCGTATCTGCCACACCTTGGTCAGAATAAAACTGAAGGTTTTTCTTTTAGGTTTTTACAAATCAAACGCTTTGAAACCGAACTTCAAGCAGAGCGAAGTGTCCCAGACTGATTTAAAAAAATATATATACTATTATTATTTGGACTGCTCTGACTGACGAAGCCCTCTGGAGTGAGGGTGAAACGTTTCTACTAAAAAGAAACTGTCCAGATGAACTGATTGAGAATGAGCGGATTTGATACCTGGACTATTGAGAATGAACTTTCTGGTATATATACTATTGCAAATAAAAACAGCATAAAGATTTTCTGTGTACCTTGTGTAGGTGAGTCTTGAGAACAAAACAAGCCAAAGGGGTTCAAGGCAACAAAGTTCATGCTCAAACATCCAGGTATCCATCCATCTTTTACCCGCTTTTTCCATTTTGGGCCATGGGGGGTGCCGGTGCCCATGTCCAGCAATCACTGTGCGAGGGGTACACCCTGGACAGGTCATCCAGGTATCAAATCTAATAATTCTTAGGTCATCTGGACAGTTTCTTTTTCTTTTTTTTTTAAAAAATATACAGGTAGTCCTCGACTTACGGCGGTCTCGACTTACGACGATTCGACTTTATGAACGCGCTTTACGAATGCGCTTAGGGGAGCAGGAGGGAAGGGGGGAGCTGGAAACGAAACTTAGGGGAGCTTGAAACTTACAGGAGGGAAGGGGGGCTGGAAATGAAACTTAGGGGAGCTTGAAACTTACAGCGCTATGTGGAAACTTACAGAGCAGGCAGACCTCTGGACTGCCGTGGAAATAGAGGAGGAGCGGAGGACAGCTGAGCAACGAGCTAACATGCTAGCAATGAGCTAACATGCTAATAGACATTGCTGTAAACGCTGTGGACCTTGTGAAGCAAGCTGCAGAGCTCAGAGGTGCACGAGCTAACATGCTAACAGACGGAGGAAGAAATTACCAGCTCCCAGTAAGCAATTAACTCTTTTTTTCCTTAATTATGGCTCCTAAATGTATGTGGTTTTTGATAAATATGTAGGGTAATGTGTTAGGATAGGCTAAGTGCTTGATACAAATACAGTACTGTACGTATGAGGTGCTTGGATGTATGAGGTGCGTTTTGGATGAGGTGCATGTATGAGGTGCCGTTTGGACGTATTTTCGACTTACGGCGATTTTCATGTTGCGAACGGGCGTAGGAATGGAACTTGTTCGTAAGTCGGGGACTACCTGTATAGACGTTTCGCCCTCTATCCGGAGGGCTTCATCAGTCTGAGGAGTTCCAGTAAACTGTTGAACCACTGTGGCTGCCTGCCTGGAAAAAGTTGATGAGGGACAGTACGGCCCCCAGAAACCATCTTATCTCCAACAAACTGGTTGGTCCACTTAAGGTGTTTACCGCTTGGTGGGGAAACAGTTTACTGGAACTCAGACTGATGAACCTCCTGCCTTCAAAGTGCCACACTGCTTATATTCTCCAATCTTTTCCCATTTTAGATTGTTTTATAGATGCTTCATTGGGGTTAACCCAGAAAAGGGCACAAAACCAGCCATGGAAAGATGGTGTCCAAAAAGACAGGCAAAATAATCCAAAAGAAACTGCAGACAGTGAATGTGCATGTTAGCATGACAGCTAGAGCTCAGTATTTTACTGTATATTTGTAGGTACAAACCCCTGCTTATACTAACTACAGTATTATGTGGACACGGCTGAGTAAAGGAGCAGAAGATTGGAGCTGAGGAGCTCTTAAAGCGCATTAACTGCTTCCCCTGCTTCTGCCTGCATTGAACCCTGCCCTGACATGTCAGATATTTTGTGATCTCACCTGTTTGGGTTGTCGGCCGCGCATGTCCGCTGAGTGCAGTGGCTGAAAGAACGTCCTACTGTATTGGGCTGATGGGTCGCTGGCAGTAGTCCATCTGAAGCTTAACTGAACTTTTTACCTCTTTCAACCGGCCGGTCAGCGCGCGGTCAACACATGTACGTTCTGCTGAAGAAGCAGTGGAGATGGTCTGTTTAGAGTTAAGATAAGATGCCACTCTTAGCAACTGTGCGACTCTTTCCACAGAACAACTGTGCCAACTCTTGAAACTGTGCCTGCGGTCAACCTACTTGGGGGCAAAATCATAGGCAGAAACATGGGTGTGCTATGGGGTCTCCAGTCTCTTCTATTGTTGCCAACCTGTACGGAGGTAGAAAAGAGAGCCTTGATGTCCTTTTCAGGCACACCACCAAGTCACTGGTTCAGGTATGTTGATGACACCTGGGTTAAAATTAAATCTCAGGAAGTCCAACCTTTTACTGATCACATCAACTCTGTGGATAAATATATCAAGTTCACACGAGAAGATGTAAAAAAAGTGCAGGTTGGCTTTCTTGGACTGTGAGGTCTCAGTTTCTGATGAGAGGAAATTTGCAAACTGAGGTGTACCGCAAACCCACCCACACAGACCAGTATTTACAGTTTGACTCCCATCACCCTCTGGAGCACAAGTTAGGAGTCATCAGGACTCTGTATCACAGAGCAGACAGCGTCCCCACTAACTCAGGAGCCAGACAGAAGGAGAAATCACACACAAAACAGGCTCTAGAGAAATGTGGATATCCTAACTGGGCCTTCCTGAAAGCAGAGAAGAAACCCAAACAGGACTCCAGCCAGCCATCAGGTGAAAAGAAGGAACCTAAACCTAGTCCTGTGGTCATTACATACTGTATTAGAGTTGCATTTGGGCCCAAAAAATAAGATCCGCCCCAGCCCCGGCCCCAGCCCCAGCCCCAGCCCATTGCCATCATTTCCGAATCCCACCTGACCCAACAAATTGACAGTACTTACAGGGCAGAACCCGAACAAGCGGATGTTCATGGCAAAAGGGGCAGAAGATCGGAGCTGAGAGAGTGTTTGTTCTTTCATGGCCATCAAAGCACATTAAATAACTCTGACACGTCTGCTTTGGGAGTTCACCTGATTGGGTCATCGTCCGCATGCGTCCGTTGAGTGCAGCTGCTAAATGAACTCATCCGTTTGGGCGATGGATCGCTTCCTGGCAGTATCGTCCCATCTGAAGCGTAACTGAACTTTATTTTACCTCTTTCAAGGCCTGTCAGCTCGCAGTGAAATGGTCGCGTGCGGCTGTTGTAGTATGGCAAGCCATGTTGTCATATAATTGGCTCACGGCCAAAAGCCAGACACAGACCCGGACAGCCAATCCAGCACATTATTATGGCCCGGCCCACCCAGAAATCGGGTTGGGTCGGGCCGGGCTTGGGGCCCGGGTTAGAAAGGACAGCTCCATATGCTGCGTGAGTGTTGAGGCAATGTGTATTGGAGTGCTCCTTTACAGTTATTGTGAACAATATTAAAATATTCCATGATCTGATAAGTCTCAATCTGGTCATCTGGACAGTTTCTTTTAGTCGAAACGTTTCACCCTCAGTCCAGAGGGCTTCCTCAGTCAGAGTTCCAGCACACTGATCTTCCCCCACCATGATCCTTTTCCTTATACAGTATTATAATTATAATCATTCTTGATGTGACCAGTCAGTAAAGAGACTACAAGAGATCATTTTTATTATACTCATTGTTTTGATTGATATGATTACATTGATGTGTTTCTACAGTCCTTGAGAGGTGTTTTCATCTTCCACATTCCCCCTCTCTTCTGTGTGCAGCTGGGCTTCTAATAATAGCTCAAAAGAGTGAGTGGGGAGTAAAAGACTGGCGCCTGGGGGAATTCTATAAACTAACAGTTTTGCCACAGGAAGCTCAGAACGGGTCAGAACCTAGATGGAGGCATCAATACGTTAGTCCTTGTAAATGCATTGATCTTCTGTGAGTTGTTGGCTGTTCTCCAAATCTTTGTAAATCTCATGTAGTCTACACCTTATTGTTTTGGGAATCTCTTTTTTTTCTAAGACAAGGAGTTTCAGAGAAACTGGGATGTTTCTAAACAAGATGTTCCAGTGGCCTTCAAACCCCAAAACACTTCATGACAAAGACTGGTCCATCCCAAGGAACCAGTCCCCCGGCAAAAACGGAGTAACATGTGAATACTGTTTAGTGCCGGGAGGGCTGTGATCAGTCTTACATGGGAGAAACTAAACAGCCACTGGCCAAAAGGATGGCCCAGCACAGAAGAACATCAGGCCAAGACTCTGCGGTCTACTCTCATCTCCAGGCCAGAGGTCACTCTTTCAGCGATGAAGATGTGCCCATCCTTTATAGAGAGGAACGTTGGTTTGAAAGAGGAGTGAGGCCATCTTTGTTGAGAACTCGTCCATCGTTAAACAGGGGTGGGGGGTCTCCGTGTTCAACTGTTCCCCTCTTACAATGCTGTTAATGCTACTCAGCCCTCTGGGAGGCAAGCGGTCATCAGGGCACTAACAATCAATTATTAGGCTGATGGTTCTCCTTTTGCAAGTGAACAGAGCTGGCTGTCACCAACAATTGGTTGCTCCACTTTTTGAGAAGCTGCTATTTGTAAGACTGAGTTTGTTGCAGCTCCTCAGAGTGAAGAAGTCTTTTCATAAGGACCACGCCACAAAACATAAGTTTAACAAAGCTGAAATGTGTCAAAAAGAAGAATCCGTCCAGAGGACCTGACCCAACCTTGTTGGATTCATCCACCTGGATCACTGAGCATCAGGACATTGGTCTTGGCCATTTTAAATGGTTACAGAAAAATGTGGCTTTTTGTCACTGTGCATGTTTCTGCCAAAATTAACTCCTTTTCCTCGTCTGTGCTCAGAAAGGAAAGTTACAAGACGATTTCTGTAAAATCCAGCTCCAGTAGGAATGCTTTGGTCCCATAAAGGCCCGCATGACCGATTGGCTGTAATTGTAGTCTGGATTTATCACAGCAACCCCACAGTCTGGGTCTCCTGGCTGGTGGCCATTTTGTTTTGCGAAGGCCGTAAATCTACCCCCTGCTATTTTGATTCCTACATGCACTGAGAGGACAAAAATGTTCTTTCGTTGTGTTATTTCAGGCGAGGCTGCAGGACGCGTGGGACTGAGCTGAGTCTTTTCAGGTCACCATGTTTCATCAGGCTGAAGGGAGTGTCCTTTGCTGAGGAATTATCTAATTCAAAATAAGATTTGTGTGTTTTTAATGTAAATGTGCACATGTTTTGACCTGAAGGAGCTCAAGCTGACAGATGTTGAGTCAGGTTCTGGTTCCGCACTCGTTTCATCACACATTTTGTTTTTCTTCAATTTCGGACTTTCACATTCAGTTTGAACACTAGAGGAAGAAACTGATATAGTGCAGACAACTGTTTAAATCCCCATGTATGTCACATTACAAAAAGAATCTTCAATTGACCTTTTTTTGTCCTCAACTCTCCAAACCCCTCCCTGAACCAGTTGCCACCACTGCATGAGTTTTTTTTCTAGGATTTGTGGATGGCGTGAGTCACAATAAGCGTTTAAAAGGGCTTCCTCATTAGCCAGAACGTCCATCTTCATGCAGCGATAAAGTGTGTGAAATGCAGGTCATGCTGCTCTCTGTCTGGGTCCTGGTCTTGCTTCTGCTGGACCCGGGTCTCACAGCACCAACACTTGTTCTGGAGGGAGGGAGCACGCCTTCACCTGAGCCACAGCCTGACCTGAAGCTGGCCACAGTAAGTGCACAAATAACTTCAGTACAGATGTGTGAGAGGTGGCTGCATGAGCTTCTGCTGAAATCTGGGCCGACACATGTTAGATATGTCATAAGACCACACATTTAGAGTGTGTGTTGTGCTGTGGTCTCAATGTTTCTGAACCATTCTCTTTATTCAGATCTGTTTTTCTTCTGTTGGTTTTTCAGCACGTAACTCCTCAGTTTTTGTTCAGTTTCAATAATTCGTAAATCAAAACATTCAGCTCGTTCAGGGCATTCCTGCTGGGACTTTTGGTACTCGTGCAGTTTTTTACTGTGTGAAATATTTAGCTTTGTCAAGAAAGTTCATGCTCAATAATCAAGGTACCAAGTCCAATAATTCTCAGTCGAGTCATCTGGACAGTTCTTTTTTTTTTTTTATAGAAACGTTTCACCCTCCATCTGGAGGGCATCATCAGTCAGAGGAGTTCCAGCAAACTGTTTCCCCCAACCACTTTGTCTGTGGCTGCCTGTCTGGGAGGAGTCGGCGAGGGCAAGGACGGCCCCCAGAAACCATCTTGGCTCCAGCAAACTGGTTGGTCCACTTAAGGTGTTTACTGCTTGGTGGGGAACATAGTTGCCAAGTCCGCTTATTTCAAGCGGCATTGGGCTTGTTTTTCCCTGGAGTCGCTTTCAAATCTGATCAGCCGCTTGTGGCGGTTTTTTGGGCTTCTCGCGGACATTGAGTCGCTTATTTGTGCTTGTTTTTCAGTCGAGCAGTAATGCGAGTGGTAGGTAGTTTGTCACGCCCCCCTTCCACGTATGTTACGTCAAGGCGGATGTTACGTTCAGGTGCAGTTGGCGCAAGCGACAGTCAGAGCCGGTAAAACTATATAAGCGCGAGCAATTAATGATGAGTCAGCATGAGCAGCATATAGTGACACAACATATATATCTTGTATCATTCAACTATGTTAGTTTTTAGCAAACAAAATGATAAATTAATGAAAATTACTTTCAAAGTGAGTTTAAAATTAAAAACCGTGTTTCTTCACGGGACATCCGACTACACGCGAATGCAACATTGTTATTTATTCTTTGTCTATTCATTCATTCATTCAACCTTTATTTAGTCAGGTAAATCTCATTGAGCCTCGAGGGCTCATTTACAAAAGCGACCTGCTACAAACTAAAGAATTTAGTGAAATGTCTAGACAAGACAACGCTAATATGAGCTCTAAGTGGGGTAAATATGGAAAAAAATATAATAAAGATTGGGAGAAAGAGCGTGCTCTTCAAGACTGGATCTGACCACGACAGAAATGAAAATTTGAAAGAAAGATTTGAAAGAAAAATGCAAAATGTATTTTTATTTTTTAGACTGAATACGTTCTTTAATGTATAATTTTGCTTGTTATATGTAATGCCATAATAAATATGTTTATACTGTTTAAAACTGCCTTTTTTTACACAATGGGATGGGGTGCTTTTTTTGGGCTTTTTTTGAAAGAGCGAGTCGCTTTTTTGTGCTTGTTTTGAAGGAGCTGATCGCTTCTTTCGGTCTGGAGATCTGGCAACCCTGGTGGGGAAACTGTTTACTGGAACTCCTCTGACTGATGATGCCCTCCGAATCGAAGGTGGAACGTTTCTATAAAAAAGAAACTGTCCAGATGACCCGACTGAGAATTATTGGGTTTAGCTTTGTCGGCCATGTTTTTTTAATTGAAAATGAATGGAGCTCTCCATCACATCCTTCAGAGCCTTCATGCTGTTTTGCAGTTTACAATGTTTTCAGCTCAATTCAGGATTTTTCAGCCTCTTTATGTTAATTTCAGTGTCTTTCAGCCAGTGTTGTAGCCAAGACCACCTAACACGAGACCAAGACAAGACCAAGACTTTAGAGTCCAAGACCAAGACAAGACCAAGACCAAAGTGTACCGAGACCAAGACCTCAAGTCTTGGAGCTCAGTCTTTTCACAGATTTTTTCCTTTTCTTTTGGCTTCTCCCTTCGTCAGGGGCCGCCACAGGGAACTAGTCGCACGAAGACTTGGCAATTGTTTTTTACGCCGGATGTCCTTCCTGACACAACCACAGACCACCGAGCTACCACAGTCCTCTGTGTGGAGCAGAGAGCTGATATCTAGGGTTCCCGGGGGAGCAGATGGTGTGGGTTAAGTGGCAGATGGTGTGGGTTAAGGGCCTTGCTCAAGGGCCCAGAGTGGAGCAGATGAGGGTGGAGACAGGTGTGACTGCTTCACTTATCCCACCCACGTTTTTGATGTTGTCGGTACCGGGGCTTGAACCGGTGATCTTCTGATCACAAGCTCACCTTCTTAACCTCTGCGCCACCACTCCCACAGATTATCCGTCTTAAACTATACTGCCACGACATAGTGACATTTTTAACAAATATGTAAAAAAGTGTAAATTTATAAAAATATTTTAAATAAAAGCTACACACTGCAACTTTAACTTTGCTTTATAAATTTTCAAAGCTACATAAAGAAATCAAACATTCAGTGGTTTTTGCAAAATAATTTTCATGGCATGTGACCCACTGACACAAAACTTATGTTAAACTATTCTACTAGACCTGACACATGAGGCACCCTCATTTATTTATCATTTTAAAACATTTTATAATTTTACATAAATTTGTTCAAAAATCATGGTTCATGCTCAATAATTACAATTTGTTTTTAAATGAGAAATAAATTATGGCGTCTTGTGTGTCAGGTCTATTAGAGTAGTTTAACATTAGTTTTGTGTGAATGGGTCAAATGATGTAAAATATATAAATTTTTGTTTCTGAAGAGGGTTTGGTTCGATAATTTGTTGACGTCTCGGAGAAGGGGCAGAGTGAGCGCAGCTGACTGAAATCAGACTGCCAGCTTCAGATCGAATGAGAGGAGTACACCACTGAAGACACGGAGCTCAAACGTCCAACGTAAAACTAACTTCACCACGGTAGAGTTGAGGCTCCAGCAGAGCACGAACAGTTCAGAAACAATTTGAAATGGAAAAGCAAATTCATTAACTGATTAATTCATGTTTTACACTGCTTATGGTTAGAGAATCTCTTTTGACCCAAAGTGCAGCCCTGACTGGTTCTGAATGAGGCTCTACAGCAGACATCCTCTCTCTCCCAGGAACTGCGTACTGGACAATTAAACTGGACAATGTTCTGGCAATTTAGTGACATTTCCACTGTTGTGGTCTTGACTGGTATTGAAATAAAATCCCGCGTCCTCAATGTCCGAGACCGAGACAAGGCCGAGACCATCAAAAAGTGGTCTCATGACCAGTCTTGAGTACTGCAACGCTGCCTTCAGCTCTTTTCAGCATCCTTCTTTTCCCTTCAGCTTTTTTCAGCTATTTTCTGCACCATTTTTCCTCTTTAGTTTTTAAGCTACTTTTAATTACTGTATTCAGCTTTTTTGTAAACATTCATGATCTCTCTGCCTGTTTCATCTTGCGCTGCTCATTTTTGCACTAATAGTGTTTTCTGCACACTTCTGCTGCTTTCGTTTTCCTGTTCTCAGCAAATGTCAGCTGTTTTAATTCAGCTCACATTAACAGTTCAGCGATTGAACTTTTCAGCTGGTTTCAGCTTATACAGCAACACTGGGTGCGTTTCAGAGGAAATTACATTCCTCTGGTGAAATCCTGCTTTCTGTGGCTGTGAGCTGAGAAACTGAACAAATCCGAGCTCCAGCATCTTCATTTTCTCCTTGTTAGGTTCTGCTGTCACGGAAGGAGTGTTGAACCCAAATGCAGGGAGAGGATGACTTGGAGGCGCAGGAAAAACTTAAAGGGTTTATTTACAACAAAAATAAAACAAAACAAAGGCTGGCAGGGCAGCAAGAACTATTAAACTAAACTAAACTGGAATAAACTAAACTGAAGAGGTACTTACTGAACATTCAGGGAAACACGGAGGAAGAGCAGAACACAACACCTTGGAAGGACAATCCTGACACAACGGACAAGAGGGAGAGGAGCTTAATATATGCACAGACACACTGATTACACACGACATCCACATGTGGTGATTAGGACAAGACACAGGTGAGACAGGGGCAGGAACAACTCAATAAGAGAATTTGAGAAAAGAAATTAATATATAAGCACCAAGAGATGGCAGTAGTGCAACAATGATGGATGCAAGCTGCCGTTAAAAACCAAAGAAGAAGAAGAAGAAGGGGCAGTTGTTCCAGTCCATACTCTACACCAGTAGGTGGCGGTAATGCACCTTTCAGTTGTTTGCCAACCGTCAAAAAAGAATCCACTTAGAAGAAGAAGAAGGGGCAGGAACACAGAAAGCTGAATGAAATACAGAAAGCACAAGCAGGAGGAACAAAGAGCTGAAGGCTGAATTAAACATGAAAGACTAGATTAAACTTAAAAGACTGAAACACAACAGAAAGATGAATTAAGCAGAAGGTTGATTTAAGCAAACATGAAAACTAGATTAAACACAAAAGACTGAAACACAAACAGAAAGCTGAATTAAGTAACAACAGACAGAACACAGAAACCAGACAACTAGGAAACAGACTATGACACTCCTTCCTTCTTGCTTTTATATTTTCTTCTAGGCAAGTTGCTTCCTCAGTTTTAATTCAGTTTATTAATGTGAAATACATTTCTTTTAACGACTAGGAAGATATTCAACAGGTTGTAAGACTTTAAATCATTCACCAGCTGAAAACTCAAACATTTATGAGATAAATTATGATTTAATCAACAATCCAACCAGGTTTTATAGTTGAGCATGAGCTTTAATGCATGCTTGAATGACATCTATGATTTTCCACCCCATAAATGATAAATGGTTCTTTCTGTGGTATCTGATAGGACTACCTGCATCAGTACTACAACCTGCAGATGGATCCTTTGGGCCGCATGAGGAGGAGCGGGCTCTCCTTCACCTCCAAAGTGAAAGACATGCAGGCTTTCTTTGGCCTTAATGAAACAGGAGTGTTGGACTCCGACACCCTGGAGGTGATGAGGAGTCCTCGATGTGGTGTTCCAGATGTGGAGGACTTGAGTCACATCCAGGGGACGCGCTGGAACAAGAATGTCTTGTCTTACAGGTATAAGCTTTAAAGATGTTGATGTTTCAGGCGATAAAACCTCTGTCAGAACTGGGCCGGAGCAGCTGTCACAAATCATCATAAATGGCCAATTTCCAGCCTGAGGGACGTTTTGTGGGTTTTGTTTGAACAGCAACAGAACAGGATGTTCTGAAACTGATGGAACACTGTCCCCTGACATGTAGGCTGTAAAAAAAAAAAACTCGAGTTATACACAGAGCAAACCTATTTTTATGGAGAATCCAGGAAAAGCAACTATAATCACTGTTTGAGAGGCTTCTGCAACACATTTGGTCAACTTTGAGCTTTAGCTTTAGCTGCTTATGCAAAAGACAACACGTTAGTTCCATGTTGAGTGTTCACTGATCAGAGACTTGTTTCACCATGAATATTTCCAGATAACATGAAAGTAGCAAAGGTAATTCCTCTTTTTAAAAATGGTGATAAATGTGTATTCAATAATTATAGGCCAATATCCTTATTACCACAGTTCTCAAAAATTCTAGAAAAACTATTTGTGACCAGATTGGATCAATTTATTGATAAACAAAATATTTTAAGTAGCAGTCAGTATGGGTTTAGAGAAAAAAACTCTACGTCAATGGCTCTCATGGATTTAATGGAACAAATAACTAATGCTGTCGATCATAAACAGTACTGTGTTAGTGTTTTTGTTGATCTAAAAAAAGCATTTGATACCATTGACCACACCATTCTCCTTGAAAAACTAAATAAATATGGTATTAGAGGACCAGCATTACAGTGGGTATCTAGCTATTTGAAGGACAGGAAACAGTTTGTGCAAATAAATGATGTTAGATCTGACCTCCGTGATATCACTTGTGGAGTTCCTCAGGGTTCTGTGCTTGGACCAAAGTTATTTATTTTATATG
>JBBPBX010011501.1:0-55800 GCA_038048925.1 Garcialebias charrua | reverse complement strand
CTTTTACAGAAACAACTGCAACCCTTACTGAAACGCAACAATCCAGACATGCAACAGTTGTGCATTTGCTGAAGTGAAACCCGGACATAAATCTGAAAGTTATGCACCACAACTCATGTTCCCTGAAGGAAGGGAACGAGGTGCAACATATGACTATGGGAATTGCACCCCCGCGCGGTTACCTGAAGTAATACAATCACGCCTTTACTGCAGGTGGGCATCAGCGTCACCACAGAGGCCCCGCCCTCTTGGTATAAAGACGCGTGGGCCCATCTCACTTCCTCCAAGTGCACTTCACCGAGCTTGGGCAATGAAAAGGGCAAACATATGTTGCACCTTGTTCCCTTCCTTCAGGGAACATGAGTTATGGTGCATAACTTTCAGTTCCCTTATCAGTCAGGTTCTAGCCTGGCCCTCGCCCTCCTACGCAGCTCCGCTCAATTCTCATTTCCCTTCACTGCTCAGTCTGGGACTTCTCCCATCCACAAGGATTTCTCCGGTAGATCTTTGACCGGACCAATCAGAGAACAGAAGGAGCGGAGCTTTTGGCCCCTAACCCATGCCCCCACCTGTCCTGTCCCAGCGCGCAGCCAGCGAGCACCTGCATGTTCTTATTCAAAGCGATGCAGGACTGTTTTATATCTGACACAAATGTATTAATTTCCCCTTCTTAATCCCTTATCTGGAGTTTTCTGGAGTTTTTTTTGTAAAAAGTCAAGTAATCGCTCCCTCCTCCCTCCTCCTCTCCCTCTGCTGAGTGAAATGAACGAGGAAGAGCCTCAGGTTGTCACGAGAGAATTAAACTTGGGTTTTACGTTGCTGCCCGAGTCCCTGCATATTTTCTGGCCTTATGGTGAGCTGGACCAGAGCTACATGGTTTTATTTTTATTTTTTAAGACGTTTTATTTCCATAAACACAGAATATCCAGTGGTAGCGAGACGACATGCAGCAGGGAGTGGAGCAGATCTCAAGTTCACGAGAGCAGAGGAAGCAGACCATATATGGCTCTGAGGGGGAGGGAGCAGAATGCTTTTCCTGTTCAAAAATGTTCTAAGATCCAATGGTCTTGTTCTTCAGCAGAGCCCACGCCTCCAGCAAGAATCGGTTTTCTATTAAGAGATCCCAGACCCTTGTCCGAAGCGAAGTGAAGGACAGGGTCTGGTTTTAACCAGGCTAGTCAGGTTCACTCAGTGCAACATATGACTATGGGAACGTAATTCATTCACACCCTTGAAATGCTCAGTAAAAATGCATGCTTGTGAGAACTTCTGCCTTCATACTTTAGGCGTTTTGGCTGATCTCTACTGTGTGTTGTACAACCTTGTACACTCGTTCCCTTCCTTCAGGGAACATGAGTTCCACAAACGTATTTGTGGAACTCCAGTTAGCCGCAGCACAAATGTCTGCCACTGGAACACCCTTAAACAGGGCCCATGAGGTCGCCAGGCCTCGAGTGGAATGGACGTGCACCCCAGAGGGCACTTGTTGACCTTTGCTGCTGTAAGCCCTTTTTATGGCCTCAGTCACCCAGTGTGAGAGGCGCTGCTTTGAAAGGGCTCTGCCTGCAGCAGGGTTGGCAAAACAGACAAACAGTTGGTTTGTTTTCCTCCAACTGACAGTTCTATGGATGTAAACACTCAAGGCCTTGACAGGGCAGAGTGATCTAAACCTCCTCTGTTCCTCAGTGAGGACGGGGGGGGGGGAACTCAGAGAGTTAGGACGCAGAGTGACCCTTGACCCATCAGGGACAAACCTTGTACACATTGGGTGCACAGATAAAGCGTGGAGGTCACCCACACATTTAGCTGAGCAGAGAGCCAGGAGCAAAGCAGTTTTATAAGATAATAAGTCTATCTTAATGCTTCTGAGAACCTCAAATGGAAGCTCACACAAGGCATCCAGGACTAACTGAAGGTCCCAGTCTGGGGCCAGAGTCCTGCTGGGGGGCCTTTTCCTCAGTACGCCCTTCATGAAACATATTGTGAGAGGATGGGTACCGGGTGTTACCCCGAAGCCTTCGTGGCATGCCGAGATGGCTGACAAAAACACCTTAATGGTGGAAAATGAGCTGCCTTTTTCTAGCAGGTCCTGTAAAAAAGTGAGGAGCTGGACTAGGCCGCAGGAATATGAGACAATATTCCTCTCTAAACACCAGGCCTCAAAGACACGCCATTTACGAGCGTAGAGAGTCTGAGTTGACCCAGCTCTCACTCCCTGTATTGTGTTAATAACATTACTGGGGAGGCCCGAGGCCATCAGCCAGTTCTTTTCAGCGGCCAAGCTGTGAGTTGCCACAGTTCTGGACGTGGATGGAGAAGCTGCCCGTGGGCTTGAGTCAGCAGGTCCCTGTGGGGAGGCAGCTGCCATGGAGTTCCTAACAAAGAGATTATTTCTGCGAACCACGGTTTTTGTGGCCACCTGGGGGGCTATTAATATTAGGGAGAGGGCTCCCCTGCGTACACGTTCCAGCGTCACCTGGATTAAAGGGACAGGTAAAAACGCGTAATACAGCACCCCTGCTGGCCAGTCGTGGGCCAGGGCATCCGTCCCCATCGTTACGTCTGTTTCCTTCAGTGAGAAGTACAGAGCGCAGTGCAAGCTAGTTTTGCACGCGAACAGATCGACGGTTGCCCGCCCGAATCGTGACCAGACCTGGTCCACTATCCGTGGGTTCAGTCTCCATTCTGAGGCCAGTAGTGGTCCTCTTGAGAGGGCGTCTGCCCCGTAGTTTATCTCTCCCGGGATGTGTGTCGCTCTCAGGCCCTGTACACACATAGCCGGATATCAGTAAAACCGAATAGTTTATCATGCGGTTTGGCCCATCATCCACACGTGAACTCCGGTTGATGTAACTATAAACGAATAATAAAAAAACTCTGACCAAAGTGGAGATTTGAGAGCTCTTCGCGTTCGAGTCTGCGTGTGGACTTTCAGAACCGGAGGTTTATGCTCCAGCTGGAGCGGCGCTGACGTCACATACTGCTCGGAGAAAAAAGCGCTAAAAATGTCAACATACCTGCTCTGACATGATTCTCAGTCGGACATGATTCCCAATCTACATTTTCCTGCGTTTTATTAACTTTGTACTCCAACATGGTATTTAATAGTAGTGCAACCTCACGGTCTGTCCACACAAATGAAAAAAAAGAAAGAAATAATAACAGGAAGTTGTCGTTGCAAGAGTTATGATGGCACTACACTGCCACCTATGTGTTTAGCATATTCATTACAGAAAAAAACGGGGAAATGTAGACAAAATTTTTAAAGATCTGAACATGTATGTACAGAGATTTTTTTTTTGCGCAGATAGGCTACGTGTGTACAGGGCCTGAGTGACAAAATTCTGGGGCCACACCACGTGAGCAGCCTGTGTGTCAGGCCGAGGAGGGCCCGGGACCTCATCCCCCCTCCCTGTTGATGTAGGACACTGCTGTCCTGCTGTCCGATTTTATGAGAACATGCTTTTCTGCAATCAGTCCCTTTTTATAAAAGAGCTTTATTGACAGATAAACAGCTTTTAACTCCAGAAAGTTGATGTGGAGCTTTGCATCCTGTTTTCCCCAGAGCCCTTGGGCATTCTGGTTCCTGCAAATTGCTCCCCATCCTCCCAATGAAGCGTGATGTGGAGCTTTGCATCCTGTTTTCCCCAGAGCCCTTGGGCATTCTGGTTCCTGCAAATTGCTCCCCATCCTCCCAATGAAGCGTCTGTCGTGATTATCACACGAGACAGGACCCATCCCAGCGGGACGCCTGCAGCGAACACTGAGGGGTCCCTCCAGGGTTCCAGGGCTGTCAGACACTCTTGGCTGATCAAAATCCTTCCTGTCCGCCTGAGGAGGGCAGGACGCATTGTTTGTTTAGCCATATTTGCAGAGCCCGCATTTTCAGCAATGCTTGGGGCACGCAGGGGATGGCGGCTGCCTGTAGGCCCAAGAGGCGCTGGTAGAGCGTGAGGGACACTTTCTGACCCAGCTGAAAGCATGTCAGGCAGAGGCGTATCAAAGAAACCCGCTCCTCTGAAAGCCTTGCTTTGTACAAGATGGTGTTGATCTGGACGCCCAGAAATACGGTAATCTGTGATGGGGCCAGATCGCTTTTCTGCAGATTTAAAATGACGTCCAGAGCCTCCAGGTGCGTCATCACCATGTGTGTGTGCAGCTGGGCTTGTGTTCTGTTGCTAGCGAGAATCAGAAGGTCGTCCAAATAATTCAAAATTCTAACCCCCTGACCCCTGAGGGGGGTCAACGCTGCGTCCAGGCACTTTGTGAAAGAGCGTGGAGCGGTTTTTAATCCGAAAGGTAAAGCTTTGTATTCGTAAGCTTTCCCTTCAAATGCAAAGCGTAGATATTTTCTGTGTCTCTTCCAAATGCCTACGTGGAAGTAGGCGTCTTTGAGATCCACGGTGCACGTGTGGTCTCCTGGTCTTATAGACTGGAGTACTTGTCTCAGCGTAAGCATTTTGAACCTGTAAGTTGTTATTCTCTTGTTCAAAGCCCTGAGATCCAGAATCGGTCTCAAGGATCGGTCCTGTTTGGGCACGAGGAAGTATTTGCTGAAGTGGCCAGTGTTTATTTCTCATTTTGGAACGACACGGATCACACCTTTCTGCAGAATTGCTGTTATTTCCTCCCTCAAGACGTGTGCACATTCAGGGTTTATATCTGGCTTTAGCACCCCTATGAACGGAGGCGGCCACTTGCGGAACTGCAGACGGAGCCCGTGACGCACTGTTGACATGACCCACGTGTTTGGTAGACATGCCTCCCAGGCCTGCGCATGCACTGAGAGCCTCAGAGGCATGTTTATTGCGGGCTGCCTGTGCCTCGTGGGTGCGGGCGGGGGAGCAGTTGACCCCCCTCGTTCGTCCCTGAGCGAACTGACCTGCCCGCATGTGGACGCCGTGAAGTCTGTCTGCTCCAGACAGACTCCAGATGTCCCGCTGAGGTTCATTGTCTGACCTGACACCCCGTGCTGCACGAGGGAGGAGGGGTGCTTGCCTCCTCCCTTTATCGTGGCTGTTTTCATAAAAATGGGTTGTTGTTGTCCCTGTTTTTTGTTGTTGTTTTTTAGTCAAGAATCAGGGCAGTTTGTGCTTCTGGTACTTTATTTTTATGTTTAGAAGAACAAAAATTTGTCGTTATTACACACATGCTAGAAACATTTTGTTTTGAGCACACATAAATGTCACCAGCTTTTCGTAGTTTTTTACAAATAAAGTCTGGGATTAAATGTCTTGGTTCCCATACCTTGTGGACAGACAAACCTGCAAAACTGTGAAGCGGGCCCACTTCGTCAGGCCCACTTCTGTCTCCTGTCCCGGTTCGCTGAGGAAGTCCTCGGCGGAGCTGCTTGTCGAAGAACGAACCTGTTCCTGCTCTAGGACTGACCGGCCTGAGAAGGACCTGCTGCTGGTCTCTGCCGTTGCTCCCCGTCATAAGCTGGCCTTTTTTGCGGGGGACGGCGTGTGGCTGAGCGGTGTTGAGGCTGCGCGGGTCTGCTCCCGCTGGTGTCTCTGGGGGGGCGAAAGCCTTTCTCGGCATCCCCTCACGAAGCGCTTCAGCCTGCTTCCTTTGTTGCTCCAGCCTGCTCTGGATGCGTTCCAGAGCCCCCCCGAAGAGTCCCGTGGGCTCTATCGGGTGGTGAAGAAAGGGGTAACGTTGGCCTTCTGGCAGATCCGTCAGAGTGAGCCACAGGTGGCGTTGGGCGATGACCACTTCAGCCATGAATCTCCCTTGAGCTATGGCCACGGTCCCCAACATGCGGAGCACAAAATCATTCGCCCTACGGGCCTCCTCCAGGATGTCAGTCGCCAACTTTTTGTTTGTGGTTACCTAGAGCTCCTGGAGCTTCTCAGCCAGGTACGCCTGCATCAAAGCTGAGGCGTTTAACGTGTGGGCCGCGAGGCCCTGAGCCCAGTAGCATTTGTCGAGTTGTGCAGCCGAAGCACAACAGGCTTTGCTAGGCAGAGTTGGTTTTGCGCCCGACGTCCTGGGGGCCAAGTGAGCCGCCAACGTGTCCTCCATCTGCAGGACGTTGGCGATTCCTGCTGCCTCCATTCCGGCAATGTCGAGGAACTGAGAGAGCGGCAGAAGCATGGGAGCTCTGGGTTCAGCCCAGGTGCGAGTGAGCTCAGTGAGAAAATCAGGGAAAATCGGCATACTGTGTCTCATGGCTGACTGCTGCTTCACGTAGAAGTATGTGCCCGCCAACCTCGTAACCTGTTAGTGAGGTGGGGGTTCAGGCCAGGTAATCTACAACGCATCCGCCGCTCTGCGACACGTCGAACAAGGCGGGGATGGATGCGTCTGTCTCTGGCAGAGCTGCCGTCGGGTTCTGGGGGAATTCTTCATCTTCACCTTCGTCCTCGTTGTCGGCTTCTTCGTCCAAAATCTTTCCCGAGGCCGTTAGTGAGAGTTTGTCTGCATTCATCAGGCCTCATGGGTCAAACTCAGCTATCGAGTCCCCGATGGGTGCTGCTATGTCCATACTGTTCCCCCATTCGACCTGTCCACTGTCCTCCAGATTAATGTTCTCGAGCTCCGGTGTGGGAGTGAGCGACTCTGTGAGGTCCGGGTCCCGTGTTGGCGTGGTGCCGCCCGTGGCCTTGGCCACGATGTCCACGCGACGCTTCCTCACAGACTCTGTCATCTGGCTGCAATGCGGGCAGGAGTCGGGGGATTCCAGCACTGTTTTAGCGTGCAACATCCCTAGGCAGACGGGACAGGCCTCGTGGGTGTCCGTCGCCGAGAGGGAGTAGCCGCAGCCGCTGGGACAGGCTCGGGAGCTGGGGCTCGCTGGCCTGCTGGTCCTCTTAGCGTTTTTTTTTGCTTTTCGCTTCCCTTTCTTGGGCGCCATGGCTGAGAAAGTCGAGCTTGTTAGCCGTGCTAACGTTGTCCGAAGATGTCTCCTTTGTCGCGTCGCTTTCGCTGGCTAGCCCGCTACTCGTTAGCGGGGTAGCGGTATGACGCAGTTAGCGCCGTTGAGTGAAGCCGTCTGCGAAGAGAGAAGAAAAAACCTCGAGGTTAAATAAAAGATGCTGGACTAGCTTTCGCTAGCCTAGCCACACGCAGGAAATTTCTCTGTGTGCTCAGAGTAGGGAGCGAGCTCAACTCAGATAGAGCAATGTAGCTACAGAGAAGTCCCACGAAGTTCAGGTATAAGCGAGGTGAAGGGCACAAAAGAGGAAGTGAGATGGGCGCACACATCTTTAAACCAAGAGGGCGGGGCCTCTGTGGTGATGCTGACGCCCACCTGCCGTAAAGGCGTGATTGTATTACTTCAGGTAACCGCGCGGGGGCGCAATTCCCATAGTCATATGTTGCACTGAGTGAACCTGACTGATAAGGGAACTGTGTTTACTGTCAAGAAAGGAGAAACTTACTGACTGTGTTAATGTATGCTGGTGAAGATTCTCATCTCATACATCTGTGTTAATGTAGAAAAAAGAAAAGCAGTCAAATGAAGAACTGAAGCTAACGGCTCTATTTACATGCTGTTTGTACAGCCTAAGCTTTGCAGGAGACGTCAGCGGCAACAAAATGCATTTTAAGAGCTTTTGACAGACAAATGATTTGATCATCTAAATGTTTAAACTACGTTTTTCTGCCCTTTGTTAAATACACTGAGCAGGCAGATCATTCTGAAGGCAGACGCTCAGTAAAATGGTTATTTTTAGTGACTACACCTGCAGTGTATCTGCAAAGGAAACATGCATCAGAGACAAAAGAGTCAACCTTTAAAGAAACATTTCAGACTTTTTCACGTTCAGTCAGTGCCTTACCTGCTGCAAAGAAAACCCTCAAAGTTTTGACAGGACTTTAGCCTGAGCAGGACAAAAACCAGAGTTTCCTGCTGTTAAAACAACGTTTCAGACAGAGACTTCCTAAACGCTAGTTTACAAACCTTAACTTTGTTTCTTTACACAGACCTGCAGTCTGTCACCTAAAAGAAGCTAAAATACAACTAGAGAGACTTCGCTTCCTGTGAAAATGCAGTATGAATGCTCATTGCTGAAAAACTTGCTGAAAAACAGCAGAAATTAGCCAAAAACTTGCTGAAATTTAGCTGAAATTTAAGAACAAGCTTAAATTAGCAGAAGAAAGCAGAACAAACACGTTTGCTAAATTAGGTTTAAATAAGCAGAAAAGAGCACAAAATTTAGGAAAATTGCTAAAAAGCTGAAATGAGCAAAATAGCTGAAAAGTAAGGTAGCTGAAAAGGAAGAAAGAAGCTTAAACTACCAGATTGAAGTGGAATGAGCTGAAATTAAATAAAAAATATGGATTTACATGAAAATCTAAATTTAACAAAAAGAAAAAGGCTATGTAAGATGACTGATATTCATCCTCCAGACTCACCGTGAATCGTGTTCCTTAAAATTACATTTGACTTCAATAATGTCTGATGTTTTTCCACATATTTCCTGTCCTTGGACACAGTCTGCTACAGTCTGACTAATGTTTATCTTATTTCTTCCTATGTTTCTAAAAAAAGAAAAACAAATCATTAATGAAGTTTGTTTTATGAACATGAATAAATTTGATTATATTGAAATCATGTAAAATATTACAATGTGAATAACACATTCCTCTGTTGTTGGTCAGTAAACTGACCAGCTGGTGCCCCACTTTAACGAGAGCTAAAGAAATAAAACAAATGTAGTGAAGGGGATGGAGAAAGTAGTGTCACCCTTCTTCCTCCATCTCTCTCCTTCTTGCTACAGCTCATATAGTGTGAATCAGGGGCGGGCGGCCAATAGGGGGCGCTAGGGCGCCGCCCCACTGAAACTTCTGGAGCTATTCACAATTTTACATTGAAGACTTTAAAAAAAAAGAAATTATAAAATAAAAATATTTTTGAAATATATGTATATACAGGTTAGGATGCCTCCTGGACGCCTCCCTGGTGAGGTGTTCCGGGCATGTCCCACCGGGAGGAGACCCAGAGGAAGACCCAGGACACGCTGGAGGGACTATGTTTCTCGGCTGGCCTGGGAACGCCTTGGGATTCCCCCAGAGGAGCTGCTCCAAGTGGCTGGGGAGAGGGAAGTCTGGGCCTCCCTACTTAGGCTGCTACCCCCGCGACCCGACCCCGGATAAGCGGAAGAAAATGGATGGATGGATGGATGGATGTATATACAGGTGGTCCCCGACTTACGAGCGGGTTCCGTTCCTACGAGCCGCTCGTAAGACAAAAACTCGTATGTCGAAACCCGAAACACGTGTTGCTTGTAAGTCCGGATTTTTGGTCGTAAGTCAGAAAATGTATGCTAGCGCTGCGCCGAACACCTGTTTTTCAAGATACAAGATACAAGATACAAGATAGGTTTATTGACATTGCATCAATTTTCACCGATACAGCGTAAGTATGTAATTACAGTCATCCAGGAGAGAGATTAGTGTAACAAGCTGCAGCTGAACAAAACATATTTTATCGATATGTTCTTAGCGCGGCCTACCCCTCTGTCCCCAGATGAAGGTCAAAGATAGGAAAACAGGATAAGACACGGGGTTTACAGCGTTGATATTAAAAAAAGATGAATCACGTTTTGTCTTCAAGACACCGCGTGATCCAGTAAAAACCATATCAAATAAAGCACATTTAGTTACAGGACAAGATGCATTTATGACGGCAGGCGGGAGGAAACAGTCTGTGTGTAACAATTCTAGATAAGAAACAGTTCGCTGGTCTCAGAGCTCGGCTCAAACCAAGAATGCACACAGAAACCTCTCGGGGGAGGGGTAGGGGGGCAGCGGGTTCTCCAGCTCCCAGTCTAGGAGAAGATTTGTAGCCTTCAACAGTCCAAGGCCAGAGGCCAGATTAGATTAGTTGCTTTATTTTCCAGTCAGACCACAGTGTTCTTTTACTGCGGTCTTTAAGTCCAGGTTCTGTTTTCTGGGTCCAAATCGCCGAATTCGTGTCAGGTTCCGAGCTAAAAGTTCCTTCCGTATGTGCCCTGTTTGAATCCGAGCGGCTGTAAACGAGTCCACAGTTCACACTGCAGGTCCGCGGCAGCCACCGCTTCTCTCACCGTGTGACACAGCCCGCACAACAGCTGGGAAGGTCCTTCATAGCCTGGATCAAAGCATTTTCGCTGAGCGGAGGTCCTCGTCAGCACGCCAATCGCCGCGGTCCCCCTCAGCCCTTCAGTGGCATGAGCCACCAGTGTCCCAATAAATCACAGAGATTCCACGTCCCCGACAGAAAGAGCGGACAGTTGCATTAGCCTGCTCATAGAGTCCATAATGCAGCTCACCGCCTGCATGTCGATAGGGCGCCCTGGCTCTCCCTGGCCGGTGCGCTTCGCAGAAATTTTTGTTGTCGATAGAATCGATAAGTGAAATAGCCCAGAAGACAGTCCACGCACATAATTCCATTCCAAATTGGTTCGAGCGAGCGCTGAAGAGTTATAGACGAGACAAATGCAGAAGCGGGGGAGGGAATGCAGGGAGATGTAGGAGCAAAAGGAGATGCGACCAGTCCCTGCCGAGAGCGGAAGTAACACAAATGTACATACTGGTTCATAAACATGCACAGAAAGTTGTTTACAAACGGTTAGCTAACACACTTTCATCTAAAAACACATACCAGTGCTGTATTTTCTGTATGTTCTGTACAACTTTACTGTTCGTTAGTCTGCTCGTAAGTCCGGAACTCGCATGTCGATGACGTTGTAAGTCGGGGACCACCTGTATGTTTTTAGTTGTGTAGGATAAATATTTTATGAGAAATGATGAGTTATATTCTTTGTTTAAAAAACGTTTTCTGATTGGTGACGTATTTCCTGTCCTTGGGGCGCATGACTCTTATCCATAGACTCTCGTTATAAATGGTGTATGCGCAGTTATTCCACGATGTTACAAAACAATGGGAAGATTCTGGGCGCAGATTTCGGCACCATGGACACGTCCAACGTGAGCTATACCTACTACCTACCAATTGCGTGCTTCCGGTCGTTTATTTAAATTATTTATTTATTTATTTTGGTAAAGAAAATAAAAAAAGTAAAAAAAATGTATTGGCAATAAAAAAAAATAAAAAAAATAAAAAATAAAAAAAGTAAAAAAAATGGATTGGCAGACTGGGGTGGTGGTTCCCCTATTTAAAAAGGGGGACCGTAGGGTGTGTTCCAACTATAGGGGGATCACACTCTTAAGCCTCCCTGGTAAGGTCTATTCAGGGGTTCTGGAGAGGAGGGTCCGTCGGATAGTCGAACCTCGGATTCAGGAGGAGCAGTGTGGTTTTCGTCCTGGTCGTGGAACACTGGACCAGCTCTACACCCTCAGCAGGGTCCTGGAGGGTGCGTGGGAGTTTGCCCAACCAGTTTACATGTGTTTTGTGGACTTGGAGAAGGCATTCGACCGCGTCCCTCGGGGGGTTCTGTGGGGGGTACTCCGGGAGTATGGGGTACCAGGCCCTTTGATAAGGGCTGTTAGGTCCCTGTACGACCGGTGTCAGAGCTTGGTCCGCATTGCCGGCAGTAAGTCAGGCTCGTTTCCGGTGAGAGTTGGACTCCGCCAAGGTTGCCCTTTGTCACCGATTCTGTTCATAACTTTTATGGACAGAATTTCTAGGCGCAGCCAAGGTGTTGAGAGGATCCGTTTTGGTGACCTTAGAATCGCTTCTCTGTTTTTTGCAGATGATGTGGTCCTACTGGCTTCATCAGTTCGTGATTTACAACTTTCACTGGAGCGGTTTGCAGCCGAGTGTGATGCGGCCGGGATGAGGATCAGTTCCTCCAAATCCGAGGCCATGGTCTTGAGCCGGAAAAGGGTAGCATGCCCTCTCCGGGTCGGGGAGGAGGTCCTGCCCCAAGTGGAGGAGTTTAAGTATCTCGGGATCTTGTTCACGAATGAGGGAAAACTGGAGCGTGAGATCGATAGGCGGATAGGTGCAGCGTCCGCAGTGAAGCGGGCGCTGTACCGGTCTGTCGTGGTGAAGAGAGAGCTGAGTCAAAAGGCAAAGCTCTCAATTTACCGATCGATCTACGTTCCCACCCTCATCTATGGTCATGAGCTTTGGGTTATGACCGAAAGAACAAGATCTCGGATACAAGCGGCTGAAATGAGTTTTCTCCGCAGGGTGGCTGGACTCTCCCTTAGAGATAGGGTGAGAAGCTCAGTCATCCGGGAGGGACTCGGAGTAGAGCCGCTGCTTCTCCACATCGAGAGGAGCCAGTTGAGGTGGCTCGGGCATCTGGTTAGGATGCCTCCTGGACGCCTCCCTGGTGAGGTGTTCCGGGCACGTCCCACCGGGAGGAGACCCAGAGGAAGACCCAGGACGCGCTGGAGGGACTATGTTTCTCGGCTGGCCTGGGAACGCCTTGGGATTCCCCCGGAGGAGCTGCTCCAAGTGGCTGGGGAGAGGGAAGTCTGGGCCTCCCTACTTAGGCTGCTACCCCCGCGACCCGACCCCGGATAAGCGGAAGAAGATGGATGGATGGATGGATTTATTTATTTATTTATTTATTTTTGTCTGGGAACAGAGCCTTGGGTGACTCACTCAAGCAGGCTGGCTGCAGGTAGGTTTTAAATCATTGAAAGCCCTTGGCTTTATCTAATGCCTATATTTGCCATTTCTGCCTTATTTGCATATCAACTTTTAGAAGTCTCTGTTTGTGAAAAAGTCTTCAGCTGACTGTTTATTCTAAAAGTGGCAACTGGTGTTTCTGGAGCTAGCATGCTAATGCTAGTCTTTATTTAATACTTATATTATTATATTACCATTCCTGACTGATATGCCTCTCAACTTTTAGATGGCTCTGTTTGTGGGGGGAAAAAACTTCAGCTGACTGCAAGTGGGAAGTGGTGAGTTTGTTTTTTTCTTTGTTTGTTTGTGTAGTTAGCATGCTAGCGCTAGCCTCCTGGTTCTTGTATTGGATTCTGATGGCTACATTTATTGCAATTTGCTTATAAAAATGATCAAACATTAATAATTTTATATTCTAAATGTCACTGATGGTGTTTTACTATTTCTTAACACTGTATTGATCTGGAGAATGAAAACAAAGCATCTTGCATGTAGAAATGCAGAAATGTTTTAATTTCACTTATTTTCATTTTTCTTCTTCTTCTTTATGTTTTTCATACTTAAAGTGGAACAAGCATGATCCAGGACCATGTTGGTGCCATCAACTTCACTACGTAGCCTATTTGCTGTTGGGACAGAGGAGGAGCACCATCCACAAGTTCTTCATTGTTCTGGACAAGCAGGTCATACCCTATTAACATTGAAACATTTAAGGTACATTTATATGGTGAAATGCTAAGGTGCATTAGGACCTTTAAAATTAGGAATATTTAAGAGAACCGGTACTCAAACAAAAAAAAAGAGCTTGTTTCTATTTATATTATGAACTTGTATTACTATAATTTATCTATTTATATATTTTTTTGTTTGTTTGTTGTTGTGTTTGTGAGTCAAATTGATTCTTCTCATCCTGAGCATTTAATTGTTCTGTTGACCTTGTATTAATCTGCATTTGATAAATAAATAAAAAACACTATTTGAACTTGGATTTTTTTTTCTTTCATTTTTGAGAAATAAGGATGGAAGTGTTTAAGTTGATGATGAAACTGTAGGTTTGATAAGTTTCTATAAGTTCTCTCTGATTCTCTACATTTCAAAAGATCTGAATCATCTCTTTACTTCCTGTTTCTCATCAACACAATCATTTTCTGACGTTTGTCAGTAACTTTCATTAGATGGTTCTCGGGTTCAGAAACACGTTACCGTCAAGCAGCGCTTTCTAACAACTGATTTTGTGTAATTTTTTACAGATTTCTCATGAATGTATGGATCAGGCATGACGTGTTGCTGCAGCTGAAACTGAAGGAGTGGACGTCGGCTGACGTGTAGCTGACCTGCTGCATGCTTCGGTCTCTTCTTTCAATGCACATGATAGAAGTAGAGCGACGGAGGCAACAATCTGAGCGCTGACCTGGTTTTTACTGCAGTCATCATAAAACACAGAGTCCTGGGGACATGTGAGAACATCCAGCCTTTGGTGTAGCTCACTATCTGTGTGTGGCAGAACAGCAGCAGCCACTCCATTTGCCTTGTCATTTGATTTCGGCTGGCGAAGGGATCCAGGTGACGTGACCCCCCGTTAATGGAGTCCAGTGATAAGAACAGGTCTGTTTATTAGCCGCATGCGGTCAAGCGTGGCAGGAACAGCTGAGCGCAGGCAGGTGTTGGCCTTGCAAGGACTTAGGCACTGCTGGCAGGCCGCAGCGCTAATTTCACGCACATTATCGCCACACTGGCCGAGTAGAGAAGGGGGTCCCTGGATGCATCACAATATTACTGCTACACAAGGTTTTCCAGGAGTCACACTGGTGAGTAAGACTCCCGGAAACAGGAAGTCACCAGCAGTTTGCTTTCATGTCAAAATGTGGGAGGAGCTTCTCACGTGGAGCGTTATTAAAGTTTTATTGAACCTGAACGCGCCGTAATTTAAGAGGAATTACCAAAATGTTGTAAGTGATGAATGAACTTTTCATTAAGACACAAACTAAGAGATATCTCTCTAAATGTGTGCTTGCAGACATTTACAGAGCCTTGAGGACAAAATGAACTTCAAATTAAAATGTCTGTTTGATGCATTATCCTAACAGGACTGGATGAGAGGAGAAGACTCGCTGCTCTCATCCTTCAGCCGGAGGGGACAGACTTGGAGACTCGTCGTTACCAAGTGAAGAGGAGGCTGTTGGGAGGTGGATTTACAGACGGTCTGCTGCTGGGACAGGAGTCTGAGCTGCTTCATTCATCAAGCAATTATCAAAGAAATGAACTCAGGAAACACGAGCAATGGAGTTACTCAATTTCTGTTTTGGGTTCAAGTTGATTTAAATTCTGAAGAGAGTTTACAAACAACAAGCGCTTGAAGATTGTATTATTTATTTTAAAATTAGTCCTTGAACCACTTGGACTTCAAACAACTTCTACAGTAAGAAAATAAACTTTTTATAAGATGGGTCAGTTTTCAGTCTTACAGGACGGGTCAGTTTTCAGCCTTACAGGATGGCTCAGTCTTCAGTGGACGGGTCAGTCTTCAGCCTTACAGGATGGCTCAGTCTTCAGTCTTACAGGACAGGTCAGTCTTCTTCAGATTTCCAGGATGGGTCAGTCTTCAGTCTTACAGGGTGGCTCAGTCTTCAGTCTTATAAGACAGGTCGGTCTTCAGTCTTCCAGGATGGGTCAGTCTTCAGTCTTATAGGACGGGTCAGTCTTCAGCCTTACAGGATGGCTCAGTCTTCAGTCTTATAGGACAGGTCGGTCTTCAGTCTTCCAGGATGGGTCAGTCTTCAGTCTTACAGGACAGGTCAGTCTTCTTCAGATTTCCAGGATGGGTCAGTCTTCAGTCTTACAGGGTGGCTCAGTCTTCAGTCTTATAAGACAGGTCAGTCTTTAGTCTTCCAGGATGGGTCAGTCTTCAGTATTATAGGACGGGTCAGTCTTCAGCCTTACAGGATGGCTCAGTCTTCAGTCTTATAGGACAGGTCGGTCTTCAGTCTTCCAGGATGGGTCAGTCTTCAGTCTTACAGGACAGGTCAGTCTTCAGTCTTCCAGGATGGGTCAGTCTTCAGTCTTACAGGACGGGTCAGTCTTCAGTCTTACAGGACAGGACAGTCTTCTTCAGATTTCCAGGATGGGTCAGTCTTCAGTCTTACAGGACGGGTCAGTTTTCAGCCTTACAGGATGGGTCAGTCTTCAGTCTTATAGGACGGGTCAGTTTTCAGCCTTACATGATGGGTCAGTCTTACAGGATGGGTCAGTTTTCAGTCTTCCAGGATGGGTCAGTCTTCAGTCTTATAGGACGGGTCAGTCTTCAGCCTTACATGATGGGTCAGTCTTCAGTCTTATAGGACAGGTCGGTCTTCAGTCTTCCAGGATGGGACAGTCTTCAGTCTTACAGGACAGGTCAGTCTTCAGCCTTACATGATGGGTCAGTCTTAAGTCTTATAGGACAGGTCGGTCTTCAGTCTTCCAGGATGGGTCAGTCTTCAGTCTTACAGGACAGGTCAGTCTTCAGTCTTCCAGGATGGGTCAGTCTTCAGTCTCACAGGACGGGTCAATTTTCAGTCTTACAGGACGGGTCAGTCTTCAGTCTTACAGGACGGGTCAGTCTTCAGTCTTACAGGATGGGTCAGTCTTCAGTCTTACAGGACAGGTCAGTCTTAAGTCTTATAGGACAGGTCAGTCTTCAGTCTTCCAAGATGGGTCAGTCTTCAGTCTCACAGGACGAGTCAGTCTTCAGTCTTACAGGGCGGGTCAGTCTTCAGTCTTACAGGACGGGTCAGTTTTCAGCCTTACAGGATGGGTCAGTCTTCAGTCTTATAGGACAGGTCAGTCTTCAGTCTTCCAGGATGGGTCAGTCTTCCAGGACGGGTCAGTCTTCAGTCTTAAAGGACGGGTCAGTCTTCAGTCTTACAAGACAGGTCAGTCTTCTTCAGTCTTCCAGGATGGGTCAGTCTTCAGTCTTCCAGGATGGTCACAGGAATGGTCAGTTTTCAGTCTTACAGGACAGGTCAGTCTTCAGTTTTACAGGATGGGTCAGTCTTCAGACTTACAAGAATGGTCAGTTTTCAGTCTTACAGGACAGGTCAGTCTTCAGTTTTACAGGATGGGTCAGTCTTCAGTCCTACAGGGTGGCTCAGTCTTCAGTCTTATAAGACAGGTCGGTCTTCAGTCTTCCAGGATGGGTCAGTCTTCAGTCTTATAGGACGGGTCAGTCTTCAGCCTTACAGGATGGCTCAGTCTTCAGTCTTATAGGACAGGTCGGTCTTCAGTCTTCCAGGATGGGTCAGTCTTCAGTCTTACAGGACGGGTCAGTTTTCAGCCTTACAGGATGGGTCAGTCTTCAGTCTTATAGGACAGGTCAGTCTTCAGTCTTCCAGGATGGGTCAGTCTTCCAGGACGGGTCAGTCTTCAGTCTTAAAGGACGGGTCAGTCTTCAGTCTTACAAGACAGGTCAGTCTTCTTCAGTCTTCCAGGATGGGTCAGTCTTCAGTCTTCCAGGATGGTCACAGGAATGGTCAGTTTTCAGTCTTACAGGACAGGTCAGTCTTCAGTTTTACAGGATGGGTCAGTCTTCAGACTTACAAGAATGGTCAGTTTTCAGTCTTACAGGACAGGTCAGTCTTCAGTTTTACAGGATGGGTCAGTCTTCAGACTTACAGGAAGGGTCAGTTTTCAGTCTTACAGGACAGGTCAGTCTTCAGTCTTACAGGACAGGTAAGTATTCAGTCTTACAGGACGGGTCAGTCTTCAGTCTTACAGAATGGGTCAGTCTTCAGTCTTACTGGATAGGTCAGTCTTCAGTCTTACAGGATGGGTCAGTCTTCAGTCCTACAGGGTGGCTCAGTCTTCAGTCTTATAAGACAGGTCGGTCTTCAGTCTTCCAGGATGGGTCAGTCTTCAGTCTTATAGGACGGGTCAGTCTTCAGCCTTACAGGATGGCTCAGTCTTCAGTCTTATAGGACAGGTCGGTCTTCAGTCTTCCAGGATGGGTCAGTCTTCAGTCTTACAGGACAGGTCAGTCTTCTTCAGATTTCCAGGATGGGTCAGTTTTCAGTCTTACAGGGTGGCTCAGTCTTCAGTCTTATAAGACAGGTCAGTCTTCAGTCTTCCAGGATGGGTCAGTCTTCAGTCTTATAGGACGGGCCAGTCTTCAGCCTTACAGGATGGCTCAGTCTTCAGTCTTATAGGACAGGTCGGTCTTCAGTCTTCCAGGATGGGTCAGTCTTCAGTCTTACAGGACAGGTCAGTCTTCAGTCTTCCAGGATGGGTCAGTCTTCAGTCTTACAGGACGGGTCAGTCTTCAGTCCTACAGGGTGGCTCAGTCTTCAGTCTTATAAGACAGGTCGGTCTTCAGTCTTCCAGGATGGGTCAGTCTTCAGTCTTATAGGACGGGTCAGTCTTCAGCCTTACAGGATGGCTCAGTCTTCAGTCTTATAGGACAGGTCGGTCTTCAGTCTTCCAGGATGGGTCAGTCTTCAGTCTTACAGGACGGGTCAGTTTTCAGCCTTACAGGATGGGTCAGTCTTCAGTCTTATAGGACAGGTCAGTCTTCAGTCTTCCAGGATGGGTCAGTCTTCCAGGACGGGTCAGTCTTCAGTCTTAAAGGACGGGTCAGTCTTCAGTCTTACAAGACAGGTCAGTCTTCTTCAGTCTTCCAGGATGGGTCAGTCTTCAGTCTTCCAGGATGGTCACAGGAATGGTCAGTTTTCAGTCTTACAGGACAGGTCAGTCTTCAGTTTTACAGGATGGGTCAGTCTTCAGACTTACAAGAATGGTCAGTTTTCAGTCTTACAGGACAGGTCAGTCTTCAGTTTTACAGGATGGGTCAGTCTTCAGACTTACAGGAAGGGTCAGTTTTCAGTCTTACAGGACAGGTCAGTCTTCAGTCTTACAGGACAGGTAAGTATTCAGTCTTACAGGACGGGTCAGTCTTCAGTCTTACAGAATGGGTCAGTCTTCAGTCTTACTGGATAGGTCAGTCTTACAGGATGGGTCAGTCTTCAGTCCTACATGGTGGCTCAGTCTTCAGTCTTATAAGACAGGTCGGTCTTCAGTCTTCCAGGATGGGTCAGTCTTCAGTCTTATAGGACGGGTCAGTCTTCAGCCTTACAGGATGGCTCAGTCTTCAGTCTTATAGGACAGGTCGGTCTTCAGTCTTCCAGGATGGGTCAGTCTTCAGTCTTACAGGACAGGTCAGTCTTCTTCAGATTTCCAGGATGGGTCAGTCTTCAGTCTTACAGGGTGGCTCAGTCTTCAGTCTTATAAGACAGGTCGGTCTTCAGTCTTCCAGGATGGGTCAGTCTTCAGTCTTATAGGACGGGTCAGTCTTCAGCCTTACAGGATGGCTCAGTCTTCAGTCTTATAGGACAGGTCGGTCTTCAGTCTTCCAGGATGGGTCAGTCTTCAGTCTTACAGGACAGGTCAGTCTTCAGTCTTCCAGGATGGGTCAGTCTTCAGTCTTACAGGACAGGTCAGTCTTCAGTCTTACAGGACAGGACAGTCTTCTTCAGATTTCCAGGATGGGTCAGTCTTCAGTCTTACAGGACGGGTCAGTTTTCAGCCTTACAGGATGGGTCGGTCTTCAGTCTTATAGGACGGGTCAGTTTTCAGCCTTACATGATGGGTCAGTCTTCAGTCTTACAGGATGGGTCAGTTTTCAGTCTTCCAGGATGGGTCAGTCTTCAGTCTTATAGGACGGGTCAGTCTTCAGCCTTACATGATGAGTCAGTCTTCAGTCTTATAGGACAGGTCAGTCTTCAGTCTTCCAGGATGGGTCAGTCTTCAGTCTTACAGGACAGGTCAGTCTTCAGCCTTACATGATGGGTCAGTCTTCAGTCTTATAGGACAGGTCGGTCTTCAGTCTTCCAGGATGGGTCAGTCTTCAGTCTTACAGGACAGGTCAGTCTTCAGTCTTCCAGGATGGGTCAGTCTTCAGTCTCACAGGACGGGTCAGTCTTCAGTCTTACAGGACGGGTCAGTCTTCAGTCTTACAGGACGGGTCAGTCTTCAGTCTTACAGGATGGGTCAGTCTTCAGTCTTACAGGACAGGTCAGTCTTAAGTCTTATAGGACAGGTCAGTCTTCAGTCTTCCAGGATGGGTCAGTCTTCAGTCTCACAGGACGGGTCAGTCTTCAGTCCTACAGGACGGGTCAGTTTTCAGCCTTACAGGATGGGTCAGTCTTCAGTCTTATAGGACAGGTCAGTCTTCCAGGATGGGTCAGTCTTCCAGGACGGGTCAGTCTTCAGTCTTAAAGGACGGGTCAGTCTTCAGTCTTACAAGACAGGTCAGTCTTCTTCAGTCTTCCAGGATGGGTCAGTCTTCAGTCTTCCAGGATGGTCACAGGAATGGTCAGTTTTCGGTCTTACAGGACAGGTCAGTCTTCAGTTTTACAGGATGGGTCAGTCTTCAGACTTACAAGAATGGTCAGTTTTCAGTCTTACAGGACAGGTCAGTCTTCAGTTTTACAGGATGGGTCAGTCTTCAGACTTACAGGAAGGGTCAGTTTTCAGTCTTACAGGACAGGTCAGTCTTCAGTCTTACAGCATGGGTCAGTCATCAGTCTTACAGGACGGGTAAGTATTCAGTCTTACAGGACGGGTCAGTCTTCAGTCTTACAGAATGGGTCAGTCTTCAGTCTTACTGGATAGGTCAGTCTTCAGTCTTACAGGATGGGTCAGTCTTCAGTCCTACAGGATGGGTCAGTCTTCAGTCTTACAGGATGGGTCAGTCTTCAGTCTTCCAGGATGGGTCAGTCTTCAGTCTTACAGGATGGGTCAGTCTCCAGCCTTACAGGATGGGTCAGTCTTCAGTCTTCCAGGATGGGTCAGTCTTCAGTCTTACAGGATGGGTCAGTCTTTAGTCTTACCCATCAATGCTTGCACGGAACTTCACCTGATTTTCTAAAGGACATTCTTGCACCATATTCATCCACCCGGTCTCTACGATCACAGAACAGTAATTTCCTTCATATTCCTCGGACCAAATTGAGGACCATGGGAGACCGAGCATTCTGTGTGGCTGCCCCCCGCCTGTGGAACTCCCTCCCTGACGACCTGAGAGCTCCACAGTCACTGGTTGACTTTAAAAGCAGCATAAAGACCTTTCTTTTTAAGCAAGCCTATTCTGCCTCCACATGATTTTATCTTTGATCTTAGCTGATATCATTATTGATTTTACTTGATTTTATCACTTGTTTTATTTTATTTATTTTTTAAGCAAGCCTAATCTGCATCCACATGATTTTATCTTTGATCTTAGTCGATATTATTATTGATTTTATTTGATTTTATCACTTGTTTTATTTTGATCTTTGCTTTGTTACACTTTGTAGCACTTTGAGATTTTTATTAATGAAAAGTGCATTATAAATTGAATTCATTATTATTATTATTATTATTATTATTATTATTATTATTATTATTATTATTAAGGACAAGTCAGTCTTCATTTTTTTTTCCATTTATAGATGGCCTCCCTTCTCACCTTATAGCCATCCTCTCACACCGATATGTATTATTATTATTATTTTTAATAGAGAGAAAGAAAAGATAGAAAGTAAGACAACAAAACAACAATTATCCACAAAAAGAGCACAAGGCAAACACACCCAACCTCCGTCCGCAATCCTGCAAAGCACATGACAGAACACAGCAACGAAACATACATGCCATCCATCCATCCATCCATCCATCTTCTTCCGCTTATCCGGGGTCGGATAAGCGGAAGAAGATGCGGACCGGTGCATAAAGACTAATAATAATCATGACTTTGCAGTAGATTTCTATAAATAAACATACCCATACCTACAAATATATATACAGTATATATATATATATATATTAGGCATGTAACGGTTGTAGTTGGTGTACCGAACCGAAAAGGTACGGAGGTGGACCGAACCGAACGTGCTGTACCGAAACGGTTATTTTTTCACTCATTGAATGTTAATATGTGCGCCGCGGAACAAAATTTCCTGGGCGCGTTTCAGCACGGAGCTATTATCTCGCAGCACGCGCAGCATTAGCCGTTAGCTTCTCGCTGCGGTTTCCTGTTTGTTAACGTTATGGTTTTCTTGTTAAAAGACGAGCGCACAAAGCTGTGTGTGTGGACGTTTTTTCATGAAGACTGGATCTGCAGCAGCAACACGTCTAACGTGAACGCGCTGGAAACTACGTCATCAGAACGTGAACGAGCTGTTACAAAGTACGCTAACCACACAGCTGCATTTAAACAACTTCTACAAAGTGCGCTAACAACACAGCTGCATTTAAACAACTTCATCAGGTAATTTAGATGGGTCCAGATCAATAACACAAACTGTATGAGTTTTTAAAGCTCTGAATCTAAGTCTGAAAGTTTTTAATGCACAGTTGATCCTTGCTATGAGACATCCATCACGTCAACACTTAAGTCAAAAAGTTCAGCTCTTTATGAAAAAACTAAAACTGATGGTCAACAAGTCCTGGAGCTGATTTAAACCCTGCCCTGATGATGAGTGAGATATTCAACCGTTCAAGAGGTATTGTTATTTTATTATAATTATTATTTATAATTTATTATTATTTAAAATTATAATCTTATTAACTTATTTTTTTACCTCTGTGTTTTATTTCCAGTATTTCCAGTTACAGAGGTAGCTGCTCTCCTTCCACTTCAGGGAAATCCACCAGAGATCACCTGCTGCAGCTAAGAAGTGTGTGATGACTGAATTGAACTCTGGAACTGTTCCAGGACCAGTCCCACCAAGAAGAGGTTGTGAGTAATGAGGACAAATACAGCCACACTGGTGCTACTGGACAAAAACTTTATTAGTTAAGATTGTAAACAGTCTGTTGCTGCTTATTGTTCTGGTTCTGACTGTTATTGTATTCATTAAGATTTTTATTATTTTTAATATAATTTATTTATTGTAGAGTGCTGTTTATTTAAAATATCATCCAAATGGGTCACTTTTATTTATTACTACAATACAATACAAACATATTTTTGGCATATTTTCAAAATAAACATTTTGTAAGTCTTTATTTTGTCTTTTTTTTTTTGTACCGAAAATAAACCGAAAATAAACCGAACCGAGCCCTCCTTGTAATTGAACCGAACCGAAATGTGATTTTAGCGTACCGTTACACCCCTAATTTATATATATGCATTCATTTCACATATCCATCTACATATCTGCATATATTATCTACATATACATCCCTGCATCCATTTGTGTGTGGTTGTGAGCATGCATAAGTGAATAAGGTTCCTCCAATAGAATATTCAGCAACGAATGTGAAGCATCAGAGATCCGTCCCCCCCAAAGCCAGAAGCAGACGAAGGGCCGATCAAAGCCCAAAACCCCAAGAAGGACCCCGGGCCCGGAGTCCCCAGGGCCACCCGAACAGGACGAGCCACTCACCCACTCCCCAGATCTGACCAAGGGGAAGAACTGGACGAGCTCCACCAGCGGCCACACACAATGACCCCCGGGAGGCCAACAGCGACAAGCCCACATGCCCCCGCCGGAGCCCGCTGCACCGACGTAGCCCCAGGCCCGGTCACCGAGGCCAGGGGACGCTCACCCCTCAGGCCCAGACCCGATAGGACCAGAGGACCCGAGCCCCATCAGGCAGCCACCAGGCCGAGCCGACACACGCCCAAGCACCCAACCCCCGAAAACGACAGCAAAGGCCCCCAGCCCGCCCGCAGGCAAAAGGACACCTACCCGGGGGCCACGTGATAGGAGCGCAACATCAAGTAGCCTTAGATGTAGCAGAGAGGGGGCAGTCCAATCCCAGCCTGACAATTAGACATTCATACACAGACACACTCACTCATACCCACCCTCATCCTCACTCACACAAAGACAAAAAATAACGACACGTTCCATTCAAAATCCCGATGCACACACTTAAGGTCAGTCTTCAGTCTTACAGGATAGGTCAGTCTTCAGTCTTTCAGGATAGGTCAGTCTTCAGTCTTACAGGATGGGTCAGTCTTCAGTCTTACAGTATGGGTCAGTCTTCAGTCTTACAGGATGGGTCAGTCTTCAGTCTTACAGGACAGGTCAGTCTTCAGTATTCCAGGATGGGTCAGTCTACAGTCTTACAGGATGGGTCAGTCTTCCATGATGGGTCAGTCTTCAGTCTTACAGGACAGGTCAGTCTTCAGTCTTCCAGGATGGGTCAGTCTTCAGTCTTACAGGACAGACCAGTCTTCCAGGATGGGTCAGTCTTCAGTCTTCCAGGATGGGTCAGTCTTCAGTCTTCCAGGATGGGTCAGTCTTCAGTCTTAAATGACGGGTCAGTCTTCAGTCTTACAGGATAGGTCAGTCTTCAGTCTTCCAGGATGGGTCAGTCTTCCAGGATGGGTCAGTCTTCAGTCTTACAGGACAGGTCAGTCTTCCAGGATGGGTCAGTCTTCAGTCTTACAGTACAGGACAGTCTTCCAGGATGGGTCAGTCTTCAGTCTTAAAGGACGCGTCAGTCTTCAGTCTTCTAGAACAGGTCAGTCTTCTTCAGTCTTCCAGGACAGGTCAGTCTTCAGTCTTCCAGGATGGGTCAGTCTTAAGTCTTACAGGACAGGTCAGTCTTCAGTTTTACAGGATGGGTCAGTCTTCAGACTTACAGGAAGGGTCAGTCTTCAGTCTTACAGGATGGATCAGTCTTCAGTCTTACAGGACGGGTCAGTCTTCAGACTTACAGGATGGGTCAGTCTTCAGTCTTACAGGACAGGTCAGTCTTCAGTTTTACAGGATGGGTCAGTCTTCAGTCTTACAGGACAGGTCAGTCTTCAGTTTTACAGGATGGGTCAGTCTTCAGACTTACAGGAAGGGTCAGTCTTCAGTCTTACAGGACGGGTCAGTCTTCAGACTTACAGGACGGGTCAGTCTTCAGACTTACAGGATGGGTCAGTCTTCAGTCTTACAGGACAGGTCAGTCTTCAGTTTTACAGGATGGGTCAGTCTTCAGACTTACAGGAAGGGTCAGTCTTCAGTCTTACAGGACGGGTCAGTCTTCAGATTTACAGGATGGGTCAGTCTTCAGTCTTACAGGACAGGTCAGTCTTACAGGATGGGTCAGTCTTCAGTCTTCCAGTATGGGTCAGTCTTCAGTCTTAAAGGACGGGTCAGTCTTCAGTCTTACAGGACAGGTCAGTCTTACAGGATGGGTCAGTCTTCAGTCTTCCAGGATGGGTCAGTCTTCAGTCTTAAAGGACGGGTCAGTCTTCTTCAGTCTTCCAGGGCAGGTCAGTCTTCCAGGATGGGTCAGTCTTAAGTCTTACAGGACAGGTCCGTCTTTAGTTTTACAGGACAGGTCAGTCTTCAGTCTTACAGGTCGGGTCAGTCTTACAGGACGGGTCAGTCTTCAGACTTACAGGATGGGTCAGTCTTCAGTCTTACAGGATGGGTCAGTTTTCAGACTTACAGGAAGGGTCAATCTTCAGTTTTACAGGAAGGGTTAGTCTTCAGTCTTTTAGAACAGGTGTGTCAGAAGGAATTGTCACTTTCTGAACAACAGAACAGAGCAATATGTCAAACACATTATGATATTTCACATGATTTCATTATAATGATTGAAAACGACAATCAAAATTATTCATGTTCATATGTGTTAATCCAATAAAACAAATTTCATTAATGATTTGTTTTTCTTTCTTAAAAGCAAAGGAAGAATAACAGTAACTTTAGTCAGACTGTAACTGATTCTGTGTCCAAGGATGGTACATGTGTGAAAACATCAGACATTATTCAAGTGATTAAGGGATTTAATGAGTTATTCGGTTTTCTTTTTTTGTATTTAATGAATTTGTTGTTTGAATTGTTTGTTAGAAAATAAGGGGCAGATACAATAAGATTTTTTCTTCATCTGCCACCTTTCATTTTATATTTTAATTTTCTTGTTATTTGTGTGTTAAACTGTATTATTTTGTTATAAAATGAATGAATCAATAAATCAAAAATCAAAGTCAAAAGTAACTCTAGAGAACAAAATTCATGGTGAGTCTGGAAGATTAATAAGGGCCAGGGGTCATAGTTAGAGGAGTGCAGCTTCATGCTACAGCAAGGGACTTGTTAGTCTTCAGCCTTACAGTTTGGTTCAGTCTTCATCAAGGATGGGTTAGTCTTCACTCTTAAAGGATGGGTCAGTCTTCAGCTCTAAAGGATGGGTTAGTATTCACTCTTAAAGGATGGGTCAGTCTTCAACCTCAAAGGATAGGTCAGTCTTCATCCTTAAAGAATGGGTCAGTCTTCAGCTCTAAAGGATGGGTTAGTCTTCACTCTTAAAGGACGGGTCAGTCTTAAACCTCAAAGGACAGGTCAGTCTTCATCCTTAAATGATGGGTCAGTCTTCGGCTCTTAAAGGATGGGTTAGTCTTCACTCCTAAAGGACAGGTCAGTCTTCATCCTTAAATGATGGGTCAGTCTTCGGCTCTAAAGGATGGGTTAGTCTTCACTCCTAAAGGACGGGTCAGTCTTCATCCTTAAAGGATGGGTCAGTCTTCGGCTCCAAAGGATGGGTTAGTCTTCACTCTTAAAGGACGGGTCAGTCTTCAACCTCAAAGGATGGATCAGTCTTCATCCTTAAAGGATGGGTTAGTCTTCACTCTTAAAGGACGGGTCAGTCTTCAACCTCAAAGGATGGGTCTTCTTCAGTCTTCCAGGATGGGTCAGTCTTCAGTTTTACAGGACAGGTCAGTCTTCAGTCTTACAGGACGGGTCAGTTTTCAGACTTACAGGATGGGTCAGTCTTCAGTCTTTTAGAACAGGTGTGTCAGAAGGAATTGTCACTTTCTGAAAAACAGAACAGAGCAATACGTCAAACACATTATGATATTTCACATGATTTCATTATAATGATTGAAAACAACAATCAAAATTATTCATGTTCATATGTGTTAATCCAATAAAACAAATTTCATTAATGATTTGTTTTTCTTTCTTAAAAGCAAAGGAAGAATAACAGTAACTTTAGTCAGACTGTAACTGAGTCTGTGTCCAAGGATGGTACATGTGTGAAAACATCAGACATTATTCAAGTGATTAAGGGATTTAATGAGTTATTCGATTTTCTTTTTTTGTATTTAATGAATTTGTTGTTTGAATTGTTTGTTAGAAAATAAGGGGCAGATACAATAAGATTTTTTCTTCATCTGCCACCTTTCATTTTATATTTTAATTTTCTTGTTATTTGTGTGTTAAACTGTATTATTTTGTTATAAAATGAATGAATCAATAAATCAAAAATCAAAGTCAAAAGTAACTCTAGAGAACAAAATTCATGGTGAGTCTGGAAGATGAATAAGGGTCAGGGGTCATAGTTAGAGGAGTGCAGCTTCATGCTACAGCAAGGGACTTGTTAGTCTTCAGCCTTACAGTTTGGTTCAGTCTTCATCAAGGATGGGTTAGTCTTCACTCTTAAAGGACAGCTCACTTTTCAACCTTAAATGATGGGTCAGTCTTCAGCTCTAAAGGATGGGTTAGTATTCACTCTTAAAGGATGGGTCAGTCTTCAACCTCAAAGGATAGGTCAGTCTTCATCCTTAAAGAATGGGTCAGTCTTCAGCTCTAAAGGATGGGTTAGTCTTCACTCTTAAAGGACGGGTCAGTCTTAAACCTCAAAGGACAGGTCAGTCTTCATCCTTAAATGATGGGTCAGTCTTCGGCTCTTAAAGGATGGGTTAGTCTTCACTCCTAAAGGACAGGTCAGTCTTCATCCTTAAATGATGGGTCAGTCTTCGGCTCTAAAGGATGGGTTAGTCTTCACTCTTAAATGACGGGTCAGTCTTCATCCTTAAAGGATGGGTCAGTCTTCGGCTCTAAAGGATGGGTTAGTCTTCACTCTTAAAGGACGGGTCAGTCTTCAACCTCAAAGGATGGGTCAGTCTTCATCCTTAAAGGATGGGTTAGTCTTCACTCTTAAAGGACGGGTCAGTCTTCAACCTCAAAGGATGGGTCAGTCTTCAGTCTTACAGGATGGGTTAGTCTTCACTCTTAAAGGATGGGTCAGTCTTCATCCTTAAAGGATGGGTTAGTCTTCACTCTTAAAGGATGAGTCAGTCTTCAACCTCAAAGGATGGGTCAGTCTTCAACCTCAAAGGATGGGTCAGTCTTCATCCTTAAAGGACAGGTCAGTCTTAAACCTCAAAGGACAGGTCAGTCTTCATCCTTAAATGATGGGTCAGTCTTCACTCTTAAAGGACGGGTCAGTCTTAAACCTCAAAGGACAGGTCAGTCTTCATCCTTAAATGATGGGTCAGTCTTTGGCTCTAAAGGATGGGTTAGTCTTCACTCCTAAAGGACGGGTCAGTCTTCATCCTTAAAGGATGGGTCAGTCTTCGGCTCTAAAGGATGGGTTAGTCTTCACTCTTAAAGGACGGGTCAGTCTTCAACCTCAAAGGATGGATCAGTCTTCATCCTTAAAGGATGGGTTAGTCTTCACTCTTAAAGGATGGGTCAGTCTTCAGTCTTACAGGATGGGTTAGTCTTCACTCTTAAAGGATGGGTCAGTCTTCATCCTTAAAGGATGGGTTAGTCTTCACTCTTAAAGGACGGGTCAGTCTTCATCCTTAAAGGATGGGTCAGTCTTCGGCTCTAAAGGATGGGTTAGTCTTCACTCTTAAACGACGGGTCAGTCTTCAACCTCAAAGGATGGGTCAGTCATCATCCTTAAAGGATGGGTTAGTCTTCACTCTTAAAGGACGGGTCAGTCTTCAACCTCAAAGGATGGGTCAGTCTTCAGTCTTACAGGATGGGTTAGTCTTCACTCTTAAAGGATGGGTCAGTCTTCATCCTTAAAGGATGGGTTAGTCTTCACTCTTAAAGGACGGGTCAGTCTTCAACCTCAAAGCATGGGTCAGTCTTCATCCTTAAAGGATGGGTTAATCTTCACTCTCAAAGACAGGTCAGTTTTCAACCTTAAATAATGGGTAAGTCTTCGGCTCTAAAGGATGGGTTAGTCTTCACTCTTAAAGGACGGGTCAGTCTTCAACCTCAAAGGACAGGTCAGTCTTCATCCTTAAATGATGGGTCAGTCTTCGGCTCTAAAGGATGGGTTAGTCTTCACTCTTAAAAGACGGGTCGGTCTTCAACCTCAAAGGACGGGTCAGTTTTCAACCTTAAAAGATGGGTCAGTCTTTTTATGATGTGAGCTCAACGAAGCTTTCTGAAAGTGTGCCAGCACAGACGAGCTTCTGCCATCTGCATCATCTGTGCCTGCACAAAGCATGCCCTTTGAAAGACGCTCCACACACAAAGGCAGTGATGCGTAGCATGCACGCCTCACTGTGCATTCCTCTTTACACAACTTCACAGAAGCACTAAAACTGCCTGGTTAAATAATAAAGTAAGTCAAGGGAGTCAAATATGTTCCCGCTCAACAGGAATTAATGTCATTTTTCTTCTTCTTGAATTTTATTTCTGCATTTATTAACTGTGGACGAATATCCCAAAGCAGCTAAATTACTGTGCTTTAGACAGATTTGACAAGAAATCTGAATGTGTGTTAAAAATGATTGAGGCAGAAGCAACAGAGCTGATCTCCCTGTGACTCACATCGCTGTGGAGACACTCAGTTATGATTCAAATCTCCATAAAGGGGCAAAAAGCTGTTTGTCATGTGACCATCTGCAGTGAATCTTCTGAATCTGCCTGAATGGTGTTAGCCCCTTTAAGAAGTGCAGTGAGTGGAAAGTGTGGATTTATTGAGCTGTAACCACAGAACCAGAGCTGTGATCTCTTTCATTTGCTGTGATTTCTGCTGCCTCTGTACAGCTCTAAGAGTTACAGAAACGGCCCTCCGGCCAGCGCTGTTGTACTTTTTCCTCCTCAGATTTAAAACAACATGTGACGGGCAGAGAGCAACACCAGTTCAGTCCCAGCGCCATAATTATCGCCTGCTTTCGTCTCTCAGGGACGTTCGCGGACGAGGGCCTCATAACAGGTGACAGAATGGCTGCCAGCCGCCTCCACTTCCCCACCCCCAGCCCAGAACGGCGACTATTATAAACCAAAAACGTATGCTCTCAATATATATGCAAATGATGCTTGGTCCCAAGGTGAAGTTCGCAGAGCAACAACACCGCTTGCCTCTGTTTTGCTCATTTGCAAAAATGTTGAGAGTAACAAAGACCACAGGAAATTGAAAAATTGTTACTAAGTATTAGAAAAAGCAATCATTTTCCCTGGGCAGCCTAATCCTGTGGAAATTGATCCCACCTCTGTTCCTGACACACACCAGTGGGGAAAAACACACAACCTGTCTCAGTATTGCCTGATGGGAAATTTGTCTGGTTGCAGATTTCTTTGGTTTATTTATTTGAGTTTGTGGCGTCAGAAAGCAGCGCTCCTCCCTGCTTGGACAGGAAACAGGTGTAAAGAGTCGTCTAAAGGATAATTAGCACGAGACGTGTGATTGTTTTCCAGACTCGCTGCTAGTGAACGCATCATACTACGGTAGTTCCTCTGAGGGGCTGCATACGTGCAAATCGGACCATTTTCTGTCCAATTCAAATACACTGATATCATCTCACTAATGCGTTTGCTCTTCCTTTGTGTGGAAGTACAAATTGGAAACGACAGTCTATTACCCAGAGCTCTGACCTTCGTGAGGAAACATAATGTGAAAAGAAGCACAATGCCTTTATTTGAGGGAGGGGGGGAGGGTGCGGACACAGTGCTGATTAATTAACCCAATTAATTTTGACTAAGATTATCTGAACAAGTATTCCTCAATAAATCAGAGAAAAGTGTGATAATGACTATTATAGTTAAAGTTTAATTGCAACATTAACATTTAAAAAACTTTACTAAGAACACTTAAAGAAAGAAATGATCATGGATATCTCTCACAGAAGAAAATGTTTGATTCTACAGCAAACCCACTGTCAGTTAAAACAGTTCACTATTCTGAAAAGTACTCTTATGAGTGTTCTTATACAAATATACATTGTAATATCAATGCAAGAACAAAATGACAGCAGCAAAATAATCAAATCTAGCCCCTCAAGCTCACTAAACCACCGGGTGGGTTCATTTGGAGGGGCAGGGTGAAGGTTGTTAATATTTCCATCATGTTTATAATTTATTCTTACATTCATATCCAGGTAAAAAATAATAATAAAAAAAATCAGATGAAATGCTTTATACTACCGGATATGTCACCAACACCCAAAAGCGATAGCTTTGCTAACTACTCTGAAGAAAAACATTAAAAACTTTCACAGATGTGGCATATCAAGATGCCGATTAGACCAGGGGTGCCCAAACTTTTTCCCTGAGATGGCCAAATTTAAAATCTTTCAGAGGGCTGCAGGCCATATGCAATAATACATGAAATGCAAATGTTGCTTTAACCCTAGGATGCATAAACGACCAATACCTACATTCTTCCATGAGTGGGGTCAAAAATGACCCCAATTAGAATCAATGTGTTTTTGCAATGAATTTAAATGATGTCTTTAATTTTGGTTAAAGGTGATTATATTTATTATATTTGGGTCAAAAAAAGGCTGATTTTACATTTAACATGCTTATTCACAACTTTTTATATCATTTTTTTCACACGAAATAACTTCAAAAATCTTCAAAAATTATTGCTAGAATGTCCATCTGTCTGAAGGACAAAAAAGAGAATGAACATACGACCAGAACATTGTACACTCACATGTGCCTACACAAACATATTTTCTCTAGTCACTGTGTGCAGTTGTCACAAACCATTTGCTTTTGGCTGTGACCATTGCACACTGTAGTACTGCATTTCCTGCACCAATTGGTGGTTTTGCGATCGTTGTTTCTTGGACACATCTGGCACCTCTTTCTCTTCTGTTGGCCCTCTTTGCCTCTCTCTTGTTACTTGTTTGCAACTTTTGCCACTCCACATCTTCCAATTGCTTCAGTGATGTCGGTTGGTAGGTTCAGGGTACCTTGGGTTGTGTAGAAAACTCCCAAAGAGCACACACATTGATACATTTCAGGTACATTTCAGTTCTTCTCACTTCCTGCAAGAATGGTCACTCCAATGAAGCCCATGAGCTCCTCTTTGCTTAGATTTTTCCACTCTTTTCCTCTGCTTGCTGCAACTCTTCTTCCCTCCATGTTTGTTTATGTCAACATCTCTTCTAATATACTATCCATCCATCCATTATCTTTTACCCGCTTCTTTCATTTTTGGGTCACGGGGGTCGCCGGTGCCCATGTCCAGCAATCACTGTGCGAGGGGCGGGGTACACACTGGACGGGTTGCAAGTCCATCACAGGGCCACATAGAGACAAACCTCCATTCATTCACTCTCTCACTCACACCTAGGGTCAATTTAGAGTTACCAATCAGCCTAACATGCATGTTTTTGGTCTGTGGGAGGAAACCAGAGTACCTGGAGGGAACCCACGCATGCACGGAGAGAACATGCAAACTCCACCCAGAAAGGCCCACAGATTTGAACCAGGGACCTGCTCGCTGAGAGGCAGCAGCTCTACCAGTTGCGCCACCGTGCTGCCCTTCTAATATACTATCAGTGATAAACAGCTTTCATGCATCTATTGGAGAGATGGTGCTAAACCCAGGTGCAGGCCCTGACCAACTTCTCAGTAAATTGTGGCTTGGTGTTAAAAGAGGCATAAATAATTTATATATAATATAATATATATAATACTATATAATAGGTTACCTAACAGGTTTGCATTTGTTACAAGGAATTATGAATACAGTGAGTCTCTACACAGCAAATGCAGTAATATCAGCTGGCTTACTAAACTAGTGTAATGTTAGCTAGCTTAAGTACTAACATTATGTTGTAGTTAGCTAAGAGTGTCTACTTTGTTGACCAACATGATATTCTATCACAGTAAAGTCATGGAGTTGGTAAATGAAGATGATACATGTATGCTGCTGTGTCAAACTGACCTCCTAGTGGTGAGACTGCAGGTATCAGATGTGTAAATGAGACAGAAAATGTATCTTGACAGTCACAGTTGGTAAGAATCAAAGGTTCCCAAAGCAAACCCTTGAGATTCTATAGGAAATGCTTGGGGTCATTTTTGACCCCACTCATGAAAAACTGGGGTAGTGACACAAAAACTGCAATTTCTGAAAATGTATAAAAACATTTAAAAAAATTCAAATGGCTTGAAGTCACAAACATGTTTTATGAGGAATACCTGGAATATGGAAGAGTAAAAACTTTTAATTTCAGAGTTTTTGAAGAATAACAACCCTCGGGGTCATTTTTGACCCCACTTATGCATCTAAGGGTTAAGCAAAGTCCATTTATTTATTATACAGTTATTTAACCTTCCATTCTGTATAAAGAACATTACAGAACTGGCCCTCCCAAATAATTTTGAATAAAGTAGATGCCATCCCCTGCATTTTGCTGTATTTTACAAAGGTTTATTACAGTAGATTAACATGAAACAAAAGATGTGAACTCTGTTATTATTGAAATCTCTGACTAAAAATCATTCGTAATGCAAAACTGCTGCAGTCTGCAGGTTAGGCACGTTCACGTCAGGACAAATTGCGGTCACTGATTGGTCAGTTGCTGATGTGCCTACAGGATTGATTGACAGGTGGCAGGACTTGTGCAAAAAAAAAAAAATCATAGATTTTACTGGCCCATTTGAGACTGTTGTCATTTAGTCCATATTTAGTCAGTATTTATTAAATATTTTGGTGAAATTGAAAACTGAGTTTTCTTACAAAAGCCTAATTGTGTTTTTTATTTTTCAGATGTGCTGAGTTCAAATTTAGGCGTGCTTGAGCACCCCCCAAAAAGAGGTTAAAATCACCACTGAGGTCAGTTCATATTTATAATTTAGGGTATTTTTAAACACTTTATGTGTGATTTATAAGTGTATTAAGTGCAGGATCATTTCTTACCTTATTAGTTGTTTAGAATATAAACAGCATAAGTGTGCCTCTGTATCCTCCTCCCTGCTCCGCACCGTGGGACAACAAGTGCTGCTCTACATTTTTGGCCACACTTAGAAAACAAACTGTCTAATATTTAGCACTTTGGTTTAGAAAAGAGTTGCTCTCAAGCCTCCTGTTCACTTCAGAAAAGTGTCCTTGTTGCTCCAACATCACTTCAAACACTCTGACTGCAGACAAAGAGTTTTATGAGAAGAGATCATAGTCTCTTTTATGCAGTTTAAATAACTCCTGTCCTGCAGTTATTCACACATCAGATTGTTCACAAAAGCACAGGAACTTATGCATAGAGCAAAATGTTTAATTATATTTTTGTGTTTTTTTAAATCAAATTGCCCATGACTGAACTTTTAGGGGCAGCGATTTTTTTAAGAGTAGAAGTGGAAATGCAAAACAACTCTGATGTGATATTAGGAAGCTTAAAATTAGAGTTTATGTAATTATTTTCAGTTTACATATCCAATTAAAGTTTTATTCATTCAAGGAAGTCAAATTTATTCATACATTTATTATTATTAGGACTGGGAGTAACCGGATCCAAGAAAACACCGGAACACACCCTTCAAAATAAGAGAGTTCCCGGACCTTGTTCTGGCAGGATCCAGCACATATTAAGCCCTGGAGATACTGTACTGGTATTTAAACACATATTTACCATACACAGAAAGATGTCACATGAGAAGAATATTAAAACTTTTATTAAAATATGTACCAGACTTCATTAAAATAACATTCTGACAACATATGAGCAGCAGAGCTCACGTGACCTGGAGGAGAAATGGTTTAGTTTTTCTTCTTCTTCTGAAAAATGCCTTTAACATGGCTAAAAAATAAATAAATAAAATAAAATAAATTTTAAAAAGTACCGGTAGTCAACCAAAAGTCACTCATCTCTATGTTCTTCTTCCTCCTGCACTAAAGTCCTCTTTGAGTCTCAGAAAAATGTGATCAAACACTGCCTCCTTCTCGCTCTCGGCAGTTGTTTCCTCCTGCCAGATCAATCAATTTTAACTTGAAAACTGCATCATGAGAAATTATCCATGCATTTTCCATTATCGATGCAGAAGAACAGGTCTGTGCATGAGGCACAAAATACGGTAACGATATGAAAATATTAATTCACGTATTTAATGGGAAATGGGTCCTTGGTCATTTTGGTTAAACTTCTGGTCACATGATGACAGAGTGGATCGAGTTATGGTAGGAAAATTTAAACCCTGAGCGAGAGGTTTGATTACCTGAGGCATTTTCTCAGTGTGTCACAAAAACCTGTCCCCAGGAGGAGTAGCTGTCGGGCAGCCATGAGCGCCCATGTCTGTCATAGGAAAATGTTATTCAGTGGCAGGAAGCTGCTGAGGGATGGTAGGAATTCTGTCAATATGAATTATAAAAATAAAAATTTAAATTGTTTTAAAAAGTTACACAAATTATCTACTCTACCATGTAATCTGTGTAGTGCTATTACAGTAGTCAGGTCAACTAACATCAAAGTCAATTGGTGGACTCATTGAGTGTAAACACACTGATTCTTCAAAGAAAATTTTTATACAGGTAGTACTCGACTTACGACGTTTCGGGGTTATGACATGCATCTCCATAAACATTTTTTTTAATTTTTAATTTTATTTTGAAGCCGATTTTCACAGTTTCTAGCTACTTCCGGTTTCCCGTTTTGCTAGCTGTGGAGGCTACAGCTGCCTGTACTCTCTAAACTCTCTAAAAAAGCTAAGTCTGGTCCTTTGGACATTCAAAAAACAAAACAAAACTTGTTGGAGCAAGCTGGACAGGCAGAAACAGGCAGCAGCTGTGGAAAAGTACCGGTAGCTGTTTTATGGATGGCGATTTTACAACACAAACGAATGGAGAATCCGGAGAGAGGGAGAAACGGAGGAAATAGCTTCACCAGCAGTGATGGACCTTGGCTGGTAACATCAGATTTGAGTAACCAAACATGGGAGTGCATGGAATGTACCACCTCCTGTGCCTCTTCGAGGAGCTCCTACATCCCTGGGGAAGCCATCAGTCCAGGCAGCTGTTGGAACTCAACCAGAAATTCCTTCGTGGTGACCTATTAAGCCCAGGTCAAAGTGTATCTGGATGTCATCACCACCCTGTTGAGTCACGGCTGGTCCTCCGGGATGAACGCAGCCAAGAACGTCCTGCCTGCTGTGTTCTTGTTTGGTCCTAGCATTCTGTCACGATCTGAGAGCAGGTCAAACCAAATGGTGCAGGCAGGCACAAATAACTCAGAGTTAGAGGTAAATAATAATTTATTTTAAAGACAACATCAGTGGCGGCTCCTGAAGAAGACAGGCTGTAGGTGAGCCAATTTGCCCTGTTGGCATGCACACAGCAGGATATCTCATCGATTTGGAAGACTTGATGACGTGTCTATCTCTGCTGTCATCTGTAGATCTTAAGGACACATATTTAATTGGATTCATGATAACTGGTTCCTGCTTTTTGGATTCGGCTGGTTCCTGGTCTATCAACACAAAAGTAAGAAGGCGACTAATCTGGACCTGGTCAGGCTGCCTGCCTTCCATGATGGCTTGGTTCATGTCTCGAGAACCCAGACTTTTGGCTGAATGGATTACATCTTAACATGATTGTTTTGGGAACACGCAGAACTTTAATGACATCTACCTTCAGTCTGTGTCGGGCCACTTGCTTCAGAAATGTCAAAATTAAATATGACTGTACCAATGGAACTTGCCTCAGAAAATCCCCAAGATGTAATCCATTCAGCCAAAAGTCTGGGTTCTCTCTCCTACTGGCCTTGATAGGCCGTCTTATCTCAAAACGCCTGAGAAGTTTTGTAAACTTGATGCTCTCGCCCTCCCAAATCTGCTACTCCATGGACGTCAGTGGAGCCCAGATGAAAAAACATTTTGTCATCATTCAGAACTTTGGCTTCGTTTCTGGCTGTGGCCAGAATTCTTTTAAACAAAGAATATAACTCATCATTACCTATAAAATATTTATCCTACACAACTAAAAACATATACATAAATTTCAAAATATTTTTATTTTATAATTTCATTTTTTTTTAAGTCTTCAATGTAAAATGTGAATAGCTCTAGAAGTTCCAGTGGGGCGGCGCCCTAGCGCGTCCTATTGGCCGGCCGCCCCTGGACAACAGGCTGGTGGTGCAGCAAAGTTACATAATCACTGGGGTCACAGGAAACACAGGAGACTGAGGCAACAGGAGCCACTACCAGGACAATGACTAACACAAAGACACAGAATTAAATACTGGTGTTGACGAGACCTAAACACAAAACACCTGTGAAGCATCACAAGTGTGGGAAGCAGGGAGTAATCACAAGAGGAGCAGGAACTAAGACACAACACAAGAGGGCACCATCCTGACAAAAGCACTTTGCTCTGAGACTGCATGTTTTCTTGTGGTTCTTAAAGTTTCCAAAAGCAGAATGGGAGGGAGATCTTTCAGTTATCAGACTCCTCTCTTGTGGAACCAATTTCCAATTTCTGTCCTTTGACTGACACATTGTCCATTTTTAAGACTAGGCTGAAAACTTTCCTTTTTGATAAATCCTATAGTTAGGGTTGGTTTGTTTATGCTGCCATAGACTTAGACTACTGGAGGACAAATTGACCTCAGTTCTTAAAATGAATTGTTACAAATGAATAGTTTGCATTTTAAATTATTTCTATCTTAACATGTGATTCTTGACCTCCCATTATGTATATTCCTCCTTCATGTTCCTCTCAAACCCAGCTGGTCGAAGCAGATGACCGCTTGTCCTGAGCCTGGTTCTGCTGGAGTATTCTTCTTCCTCATGAGGGAGTTTTTCCTTTCCACTGTTGCCTTTAAGAGTCTACAATGAAGTTAGACTCAAAGCAGTCTGCTCTTCAGATTAAAAATGCTATTAACTTGCTGAATGTTTCTGTACAGTGCTTTGAGATTACTTCTGTTGTTGGCAAAACATCCCACTCCTATTTTTCATTCATTCATTCATTCAACCTTTATTTATACAGGCTAGCCTCGTTGAGTCACGGGGACTCATTTACAAGAGGGACCTGTCTCACTCACACCAAACAACCATCCACTCTCACACTCACACCTAGGGTCAATTTAGAGTCACCAATCAGCCTAACAAGCATGTTTTTTGGTCTGTGGGAGGAAACCGGAGTACCCGGAGGAAACCCACGCATGCACGGGGAGAACATGCAAACTCCACCCAGAAAGGCCCCGGACCGGGATTTGAACCGGCAACCTTCTCGCTGAGAGGCAGCAGCTCTACCAGTTGTGCCACCGCGCTCCCTCCTGCTTTTGCTCTTGTCCTGTGAATCTTTTCAGAGCCTCTCTTTACACATCCCCTGAATCATAAATTATGGATTTGGTCAGCTGGTATCTCAATGCAATGGGCTATATGCCACGGACTTCCGTTTCAGCACTTCCGCATTCTTCACCCGTAAGACGCACTTCCGGTTTGCAGTCAACACGGTGTTAGCGATGGCGTTCTTCACGAGATCTCTGCAGGACTTGCCGACAGTCACTGTTAATAATGTCTACAGAATAATTCAGACCTTCTCTAAAGCGCCCACATCTAAGAAGGATAAAGGATTTAAGCTTTGTGTCCAACTACATAAATAAATATGAAGGTAAGTCGGTATTTGTTTTCAGTTCACCAAACTGCCTCGTAGGCTAACACAGCTAACATAGTTAGCCTTGCTAATCTGTTGAGTAAACGTGTTTTGTCTGTACAATGTTTTCTTATTAACACAAATGTTAGTTTCAAACAAGGAGGCAGGAGAAGTCAGTTAGGGCTGAGTGTTTACAGTCCATGAGGAAGAGAGCCAGAAGCCCCACTGTTTGAGTCAAAGCCACCTGACAGTTCAGTTTCAAACAAGGAGGCAGGAGATTTAGAGCAGATTTAGAAACAAAAGTTATTTTAATTCAAGTTTGTTTACAAAAGTTGAGCTGAAGTCAAACCTGTTAAATCACTGTTTGTAGCAGGCCTTAATAAGAGATGTTTTCTTTCACTGCACAGGACACGGCAGGTGTTGGTGATGATGAGGGAACCCCTGGTCCAGCCTAGATGTTTGTGAGACGTGGGAAGACACCACCGCTACAGCTCAAACATGAGGGAAGCAGTGAGGAGCTGAGATTGGATCCAAACACCAAATACAAACAAGTTGTTCCACTGAGGCACTGTAATCTGACTGATTACATGTTTTTAAATCTCCAAAAGCAGTCGAGGAAGCTGGGAGTTAGTCAGAAGATGTAATAATAATAATATAATTTAAACAGTGTTTAAATATTGTGCCTCATTTAGCTTGACTCATACGTTTTGTACAGTAATGTAACATCATCATCAAATTTCTTTTTAATAAAATGGCTAAAACTGGACTCTAAGCCTGTCTTAAACCAAAATACAGTACACATTTTTTTGGGTGATAATACATCAATGAAGACAAAAGTCAGAATGTTTTGAACATTTTATTTTCTTACAAGTAGTAAATAGTGTGACTGTAGTGTCAGGGTAGTCCTTGAAGTCTGCAGGTAGATTTTTATGTATCTGCTCTTCAGGTAGAGCCGAGTACTGTCAATAAAAAGTTGCTGTGAAAATCCGTCTGACCGTGGACTGATGGACACCGTACGGGTCAGCAAGGTCCCGTTGCTTTGATCCAAGGTCAAGGTCATTTAAGAACAGGAAGAACTCAACGGGCTGCAGGGTATGAGTTGACGGGGTGGTGTGGTTAAATAATCAATAAATAACACTGAACAACTGGTAATAACTAATAATTAAATCTCAATGTCACTACAGTACTTGTGCAATAACCTGTCACACAACCTGTGTAATGTTGATTATGTGCATACATATATATGCACATAAAGTTTTAAATATATATATATATATATATATATAAATATATACACATATATATAATAATATATTATATATACTGTATGTGTATATATTTATATATATATATTTAAAACTTTATGTGCATGTTAGCTTATATTACTAGCTTGAAATACTTGCAGTAGTTAATTCAAATTCATCCTGCTGCATCGTTATATCCGTCTCTCTTCAGGACTTTGTGAATATTATAATTACTTTTTCACTGTGCATGCTTTTAGTATACATACAGTAGTTTGTTCTTTGATTTTTAGCAAGTCAAATCTGCTCTTCTCATCCTGAGCACTTCATTGTACTGTTAACTCTGTGTTAACCTGTATAAGACAAATAAACACAAGTTGAACTTGATGGGGAGTTCCTCTCAGTTCTTGGTGAACACCGACCATGAATGGCAGAGCAGAGCAGTCATGGGCCAGAAACACATCAGGAGGTCAGATGATGCAAACCTGGAAAAAAAACAAGTGTTCATATTTACCTACAAGTAAAAAACCAAACGGAGAACTCTTTATGAGAGTTATGCTTTAAAATAAATTAATTACATCTCAGGAAATTAAATGTTTAATTGGAGTGAAACAGTTCTGGTTTCATATTAAAGGAAACAGCAGAGAATATTTCAGAGGTGTAACAGCTCTGAAGTTACTAAGAGTTTACAAACATATTTACAGATTAGAAAACATATGTTAAAATCTGAATATTATTTTAAAAGTATGTAGTTACAAACTGTTAGGTCCCTGTACGACCGGTGTCAGAGCTTGGTCCGCATCGCTGGCAGTAAGTCAGGCTCGTTTCCTGTGAGAGTTGGACTCCGCCAAGGTTGCCCTTTGTCACCGATTCTGTTCATAACTTTTATGGACAGAATTTCTAGGCGCAGCCAAGGTGTTGAGAGGATCCGTTTTGGTGGCCTTAGAATCGCTTCTCTGTTTTTTGCAGATGATGTGGTCCTATTGGCTTCATCAGATCGTGATCTACAGCTTTCGCTGGAGCGGTTTGCAGCTGAATGTGATGCGGCCGGGATGAGGATCAGTTCCTCCAAATCCGAGGCCATGGTCTTGAGCCGGAAAAGGGTAGCATGCCTTCTCCAGGTCGGGGAGGAGGTCCTGCCCCAAGTGGAGGAGTTTAAGTATCTCGGGGTCTTGTTCACGAATGAGGGAAAACTGGAGCGTGAGATCGATAGGCGGATAGGTGCAGCGTCCGCAGTGAAGCGGGCGCTGTACCGGTCTGTCGTGGTGAAGAGAGAGCTGAGTCAAAAGGCAAAGCTCTCAATTTACCGATCGATCTACGTTCCCACCCTCATCTATGGTCATGAGCTTTGGGTTATGACCGAAAGAACGAGATCTCGGATACAAGCGGCTGAAATGAGTTTTCTCCGCAGGGTGTCTGGACTCTCCCTTAGAGATAGGGTGAGAAGCTCAGTCATCCGGGAGGGACTCGGAGTAGAGCCGCTGCTTCTCCACATCGAGAGGAGCCAGTTGAGGTGGCTCGGGCATCTGGTTAGGATGCCTCCTGGACGCCTCCCTGGTGAGGTGTTCCGGGCATGTCCCACCGGGAGGAGACCCAGAGGAAGACCCAGGATACGCTGGAGGGACTATGTTTCTCGGCTGGCCTGGGAACGCCTTGGGATTCCCCAGAGGAGCTGCTCCAAGTGGCTGGGGAGAGGGAAGTCTGGGCCTCCCTACTTAGGCTGCTACCCCCGCGACCCGACCTCGGATAAGCGGAAGAAAATGGATGGATGATGGATATGCTGGTGAAGATTCTCAGTCGTCCAGGACATGATAAATCAAAAAGGCGTTCAATTCAAGATCAACTGGACTTTATTTGTAACAGAAGACGTTTCGCTCATCATCCGATAAGCTTTCATTGAGAAAGCTTATCGGATGATGAGCGAAACGTCTTCTGTTACAAATAAAGTCCAGTTGATCTTGAATTGAACACCTTTTTGATGGATGGATAGTTACAAACTTTTATTAAATCACTCATCATGACTCCAACATTAAATCTACAAGTGCAGGGTGTGGAGTCGAGTGATAATCGTGTTTCTTACTGAGCTGCAGCTGCTGTGTTCTCCTCCTCGCTGTCCTCTCTACTGCTGCTTCTCCCAAAGCCCCGGTCATGGAAGTGGAAGGGAGAATTATTCCACTGGAACAATGCAGGTACAGCTCCTTTTTAACCACTGTTTGATGCTGGCTCTTGAATATTCTGAGGTTTAAAACGCCGGCTACAACCGAGTGTTAGCTTTAAGGCTAACTCGGTTAGCCACGAACTCTGGCATTAAAATATAAAAAACTAAGCGCTCTATTGTACCTGCTATTCACTGGACACAACGGCACACAACAAATCTCTCTTGTTGTACCAGTAGCTCGCAGATAATTTACCTTTTGTGTCTTTTACATGGTCTAGTTCTAGAAGCTATAACCGCTAACAACAACAGTAGTAGATGAGAGCCGGAAGTGAAGCTTATCGGTCATATTTTAACGGAAGTACGTCACCACTACCCGTGGCATATAGCCTACTGGGACCCTGTGTACAAAATTTCGTTCCACCACATGTACCACATGTGATGTGTATGACAAATAAAGAACCTTGAATTCTTGATAACACTTCATTAGCTTCAGGGGTAATTTTCAGGTTTCATGTTATACGAGTTACTGTCAACCTCAAAGATAAAAAGAAGCTGAAGAGGCACAAAAAGTTCAGCTGTGCCCTCAGATATGTAGCTGCACACTGGTTTATTTTTGTAGACAGCCATTTTACAGACAAAAAGTGGTTCAGCAAATTAACCAGCTATTATGTTGACATTGTCTATAATCTTCGCTTTTATATTTAAGATAAAAATGTGAAATAACCTAGAAGTATTTAAATAATGGTTGTCTTTGTTATATCAGTGTTAAGTTAATGTTATTATTATTGTTTGAAATTGTTAGTTTGTTCCGACGTTCTTGAAGTTCCGTTGTTTATGACAAATTATGACAGCCGACCCAAACCCACCCCAGTCCACTCTGCTATTGTAGGATCAGTTTGTGTTTGATGTTTGTGATGCTATCCTCAGCATAATCTGAATTTAATGACATCACTTTATCATTCAATCCAGGCTAGTAAGTTTTTGGCAGCATTGTGTAAAAATAGCTTATTTACTCAGAGTTTAGAGCTAAAATGAAAGTGCAGAAGGTTTTCAGCCAAACATGGAGCAGATTGTACAGCGAAACTGTTGAGCTGTGGGAAGTTAAGGCATCAACATTTGCACTTAAACTGAAAGCTGCGTGTTGCTTTACAAAGTTAGAAAACACATAAAAAAACACTCTTGTCCTTTGCTGTGGGCAGCAAGGTGATTCTTGTTTTAGTATGGTTTAGACTTACATTTCCACTTTATGCTTTTTAATTAATCGGATGCAATGTGTTCAGCACAATGGTACTTCTTCCAGTTATTTAACGGTTAAAAATGGTGTACCACAAGGCTCAGTCTTAGGACCAACCCTCTTTACAATTTACATAGCTCATGTAGGTCAGAGCATCCCTGATGCATCCTTACATTTCTATGCTGATGACACAGTTGTTTACTGCCGAGCTAAAACAGTAGCTAAGGCTTTCCAGTCTCTGCAATCCGCTTTTGACATCATCCAGTCAGATTTGTTCCGTCTCAAACTTGTACTAAATGCTGATAAAACAAAAGGGATGTTTTTTTCAAGTAGGAAGTCGGTCCCAGCAGATCTTCCTCTGATTTTATCCTCAAATGGTGTCCCTATTGAGTTTGTTGATTCCTATAAATATCTGGGTATCCTGGTCGATTCACATCTCTCTTTTAAACTCCACGTGGAAAACCTAGTGAAGAAACTGAAAGTTAAACTGGGTTTCTTTTTCAGAAACAGATCATGTCTAACACTGAATGTTAGGAAACGCCTTGTATCTGTGACTTTCCTTCCCTCCATTGATTACGGTGACATTATCTACATGAATGCTCCTACAAGCACCCTGCGGATGTTGGATGTTGTCTACCATGGTGCTCTAAGATTCATAACTGGCTGTGATTATCGTACCCACCACTGCACCCTGTATTCACTGGTTAACTGGACATCATTAACCTCACGCAGACTCTTCCACTGGTACATTTTCATCTTTAAATCACTTCTTGGTCTGCTGCCCTCATACATCTCCTCCTACATGTCTTTGCGTGAGTGCAGCTACAGTGTGCGCTCTCAGGACATGATTACCTGCAGTGTTCCGTCAGTGAGGACTGAACTTGGAAAAAGGGCCTTCTCCTACTCTGCTCCTGCTTCCTGGAATATCTTACAAAAAGATTTGAAGCTCTCGGCCCTGACCTCCCTAAATGGTTTTAAGAATCTTTTGGAATCCTGGCAAAAACCATTGCAGATATGTTCTTGTTTTTGATTTTGTACATCTACCTTGTGGTGTTTTGCTAGTTTTGATACTTTGCATTTCACTTTCTATTTCTCTCCTATGTTTTTTTTTCTTCTGTTGTTTGTTGTTTAAGGAAATTCTACCATTGCTGTTCATCATTCTTTAGTTTGTAGCAGGTCGCTTTTGTAAATGAGCCCTCGAGGCTCAATGAGATTTACCTGACTAAATAAAGGTTGAATGAATGAATGAATGAATAATTACTATAAAAAGCTTTACTGCAGATTTACAGACAATAAAACTCCTCTGTCAGTTAACTCAGCTTAAAAAACATCAGCTGAAATTACGTCTCACGGTGCAGTGGTGCTAAACAAGTTCCTGACGACACATTAAACACAAAAGGGTACTTGGTGTGCAACATTTGTCCACTGGAAATATAGATCTTTATGTAAATTTCAACCTTTGCTATGGCTGTGCATAAAGATGCCAAAACCGTTGACTTTGAGGCAGAGGAGAACGTGTCTGCCTGTGTTTTAACAAACATTAATCTGCTGTTCAGACTTCACAGTGGCTGGATTCAGACAAGTGAGCAAAAGCTGAACATAAGTCCAAACAATATGATTTATAAAAGGAACATTTGTAATTTTTTTTAAACGACAGAACTTCCTTTTTAAAACAGAGGTGAAGACTAAAAAGAGCAGAACACATGCAGCTAAAGGCAAACAAGCACAAGCTGTGTTTTCCTGACTGAAGCCACAAGCTTGGCACTGAGGGGCATCCTGGTCTTTCTTTAATGACGTGTGCCTCTGACCTCTTGAACACCATTGGAAAAGAGATCTTCATCTCAGTGGGGGTTTATCTTGTTAAAGAAAATGTGATTTTTTTTTTTCTCCTTTCAGCTGCTCCCATCTTCAGGGGTCGCCACAGCAAACTAACTCGCATGAAGACTTGGCGATCACAGGCTCACCTTCTCTAGCCTCCGTGCCACCACTCCCCCTCAAGTTAAATAAAAAGTGATGATGATGATGTCTGGAATCAGACTGGAAGGTAAAGCTGAACTGATTACCATAGTTTCTATTGTATAAGTCACATTTTTTGTGTGCATAAATTAGCATAAAAGCAATTTATGCCCTGAAGCGACGTATTTATGTGCCTCCCATATTTATAACCCAGTTTTTGGCTGAGATCTGATGATTTCATTCATTCTGACATGGAACATGTTGAACACTATTTTCAGTCGCTAGAAGGCCCTCGACTAATCTGGCAAGTCAAGTGTCTCGTTAATTGGAAAAGTAGCTATTAATGAGACACTTGGCTTGCTATACAGAGCCACCTTCGTCTCGCTCTGGAACTCCTGGAGCAAACGTCAAATCAGCTGCATTTCACCGCAACGCCCAGGTGAAATGCAGCTGATTTGACCGTTAAAGTGCATTTATTAAGGAAAAGTTAAACTGAGATAGACCTTTGCTATAATTTTGAGCAAACAAACATTTGTTTATAAGTGGTAATCTTGTTAAATTCTCGTTAAAGTCCTCCCGTGCACGCTCCAGCTGCCACAATTTGGCAGTCAATCGATTTTTGGCACAACACCGGCCCACATTTCCTGGTTGTTAATAATAACATGTAATAAACACGACGCATCAGCGATGATGCATGATAGATGCCACTTATATGGCAAAGCAATGTACTGTATTTATGTTTTTTAACAGTGACGTGCGGTCAGGGGAGGCAAGTGAGGCCGTGCCTCCCCTGTCATCATGGTAAGAAAAAATATAAATTGAAAAAAATAAATGTAATTATTGTATTTATCTTTTGATTTGTACTATAAACTTATTTTACTTAAAACTAAACCAGTTTTGTTATTTTTTATTCAAAATCAGATTTTTCTTATTTTTCTTCAAATACTGAGAAGAGAGGCACCAGCAGCTGTGCCGCACCAGCCGATTGCGCAATCACTCGGCTGACTGTGTAGTGAGCCCGTATTCCTGCACATTTTATGTCGCTATTAAAATATCCAAATACTTTTGCTATATAAACTACATTTCTATACTGTAGATTAGCTGGTGAATATAATGTCTAGTGTTTTTGTCCAAAACTGTATGTGTGTGTGTGTGTAATGTGTTTCTTGTGCTGAGCGATCATAAACCGCTGTGAAAAGGTGCCGGCCGAGGCATGCCTCATGGAGGAGGCGGGGCTAGTGAGCCCAGGGATCCTACTTGCAGCTGCTCTGCTCCGTTGCAGAAGGAAGTGACAGCGTAAAGAAAGTCAAGTGCAGTGATTCAGTTATTTTTTTTCTCCTGATTGGCAATAATTTTGCAATGGAGGATTACATTTCTGATCAAGGAAGGCTTTCATCTGATCTCCATCGAGGCAGAAAGACTTTTAAAACTGAAAGCCCACAAGACTTCTACAAAAAAGTCATCAACGCCTTTGTGGCGCATGGACTTCATTTATTTATTTATTTTTAATTTATTCATTTTACATTAAAAACCAAAAGAAAAAGAAAAAAAAACCATATCACATAATACCGGTATATGAAAGAATACATAAAATGAAAGGTGGCAGAAAGAAGAAGAAATCTTATTTTATCTGTGTCCCTTTTTTCAAAAACAAAACAATTCAAACAATCAATTCAAACAATAATCTTCTATAAGTAACAGAGCAAAAAGAGTAACTTTTCATAATCTACAAATATCTAGAACATTAAACACTTAACTAAAAGTTTTAGTATTTTGTCAACAATTTAGTTTTGATCATTTTAAAACATAAGCACAGAGTTTACATTTTTAACATGATTTCCCAAACCATTCCACAATTCAACTCCCTGTATTGAAATAAACCGTCCCTTCAAACTAGTCCTGTACTTGGCTTTGAAAATTTTCAGTTCCCTTTAGACTGTAGCAGATTTCTCTCTTAAAATACATTTGAACATTTGAGGGTTCTATTACTAACAAAATATTATAGTCCACCAAATCATTAAACTTCAGTACTTTGAGTTGTTTAAATAATATTAGATGGATGACAGTAAGGCTTTCTTGTAATAACTCTCACAGCTCTTTTCTGTAAAATAAAAATAGATTTTGTTATAGATTAATTTAATTTACAAGTAAAGGTAAAACTAAAATAAAAATTTTCTCCAAATTAAATGTGTTTTTTGTGTGCTACAGTTTGTATGTGTAAAGATTGCTGATATATGAGATTTTAAACACAACCCGTTAACTGCTGCCAATCAAATGGCGAATAAACTACTCTGTAGGGTTCATGTATTATAAAAGAAGAAAATAACGCTATCCAAAGTATCCAAAGTGCTGAAGAAGCTATGGCAGACAGAAGCCAAAACGTGGAGAACAGTTTTTGTCTGTTTTTTATTATACATATGAAAAAAAACTGCACAGTGCCTCACCAGCCATGAACCTCACCGCACGTCACTGTTTTTTAACCTTTATTTGATATATTGATATTATATATATATATTTTGATATAAAGGTTGTCCCTATTTTCAAGAATGGTGATAAGTCTATATTCAATAATTATAGACCAATTTCCTTATTACCACAATTTTCTAAAATTCTTGAAAAATTATTTGTGATTAGATTAGACAAATTTCTTGATGACTATAACATTTTAACTAACAGCCAATATGGTTTTAGATCTAAAAACTCTACTTCTATGGCTCTTATGGAATTGACAGAACAAATTTCCACTGCTGTTGATCAAAAGCAACACTGTGTGGGTTTATTTGTTGATCTAAAGAAAGCTTTTGATACAGTTGATCACACTATTCTCCTCGAGAAGTTAAATAAATATGGTATTAGAGGACAGACCTTGAAATGGGTATCTAGCTATTTGGAGGACAGAAGTCAATTTGTACAGATAGACAATACCAGATCAAAACTCAACAGAATCACATGTGGAGTCCCTCAGGGTTCTATACTGGGACCTAAGCTTTTTATTTTGTATATAAATGATTTGGTAAAAGTGTCTGGTATTCTAAGGTGTGTTCTTTTTGCTGATGATACCACCTTCTTTTATTTTGGTTATGATTTGAAACAAATGTTTGAGTTGTTAAAAGAGGAGATCTCAATATTACAAACTTGGTTTAGTTTAAATAAGTTATCATTAAATTTAGATAAGACTAACTATATGTTATTTAGCAAAAATAAAATAGATAAATTTTCTATCAAAATTGATGGTGTTGAACTAAGTAGAGTGGATGAGGTGAAGTTTTTGGGTGTAATTGTTGATGAGAGATTGTCGTGGAAACAGCATGTAAATTTTGTTAAAACTAAGTTATCTAAATCTATTGGCGTATTGTATAAACTAAAGGACTTGTTAAATGATAGGGCTCTTTATTTGCTATATAACTCAATTTTTGTTCCACATTTAATTTATTGTGTGGAGGTTTGGGGTAAAGCCTGTACAACTATAACAAATTCTATTTTTATTTTGCAGAAAAGAGCGGTTAGAATTATTGCTAGAAAGCCTTATCGTCATCCATCAAATGTATTATTTAAACAACTCAAATTATTGAAATTTTGTGAATTGGTAGATTATAATATTTTGTTAGTAATGCATAAAGCTCATATGAATGTGCTACCCACAAATGTTCAAATGTTTTTCATAAAGAGAGAAAGCCGTTACAGTTTAAAAGGAACTGAAATGTTTGTTAAACCTAGATATAGGACTAGTTTGAAGGGACGTTTTATTTCGAATAAGGGAGTGGAATTGTGGAATGTTTTGGAAAAAGATGTTAAAGATGTAAACTCTGTGATGAAATTCAAAAAAATTATCAAGTCTAAACTGCTAGCAAAATACTAAAGCTTTAAGTAATGCATCCTAATATATTTGTTGATTATTGAGTGTGAAATGTTACTAAATTGATCTGTTGTTTTTGGTAGTTAATTGTTTGAATTGATTGTTTGTAAATTGTTTGTTTTGTTTTGTTTTTGGAAAAAAAGGGGCAGACAAAATAAGAAAATTTTCTTCTTTCTGCCACCTTTCATTTTATGTATTTTGATTTTTTTCTCATATTTATGAAATGTTTTTTTTTTCCATTATCTTTTATGTTGTTTTTCTTAAATATGTAAAATGAATAAAACTTTAATAAAAAAAAATATATATATATATATTTGGACTGATGAGACTTATACGGTGATGCGATGTGTACAGTACTTCAGTTGCAACACGGAAAAACTTGTACAAAGTTGTCAAAACAGCGAAGGCTAAGAAGGCGGCGGCGGCGCTGCCGCCGCCGCCGCCGCCGCCGCCGACAACAACAACAACAACCGTCCAGAGGACCTGACTGAGCTTTGTTGGGTTTACAGTACTGTCAATATTCAGTCACTGGTGTTCACCATCCATCCGTCCGTCCGTCCGTCCATCATCTTTTACCCACTTCTTCCTTTTTGGGTTGTGGGGGTCACTGGTGTCCATATCCATCAGTCAATGTGTGAGAGGTGGGGGACACCCTGGACAGGTCTCCAGTCCATCACAGGGACACATAGAGACAAACGAGACAAACATTCACTCTCTCACTCACACCTAGGGACAATTTAGAGTTACCAATCAGTCTAACATGCATGTTTTTGGTCTGTGGGAGGAAACCGGAGTACCTGGAGAAAACCCATGCATGCACGGAGAGAACATGCAAACTCCACCCAGAAAGGCCCCTGGACCGGGATTTGATCTGGTGACCTTCTTGCCTAGAGGCAGCAGCTCTACCAACCGCTCCACCGTGCTGCCCGCTTAAATAAATTCAAGTGTAACTGAACACCGAGCGGTTGCTGTATTACTACACAAGCAATAAAAAGTTCTTAGTTTAAAACAAAACCTAAACTTTTGAATATTCAGAAGACTTGAGTCAATACTGAGAGAAATAGAACCAGAAAATGAAGATATTAAGTCATATTTTACAAAAAGTAAATCTTAACTCAAAAATCATTTAAACATTTTAAAAGCCTATTAAAGGAATACATATCTCCCGCCGCCTCTTGGATTTTAAATCCAAGGAATTTCTAATCCTCCTCCATGAGTTTCTGGCTCCTTCAGAGAGGATTTACACGATTCAGACACTCAAATGCTTCATCAGATTTTATAAGCATCTTTCTTTACGGATAAATCATCTGGAATGATCTCAGTTTATTACTTTGGATTTCAGAAAGTGCATTTCACTGCTCATTGCACTCGATTGAACGTGCTGAGATTTTTCAAACGGCATAAAACCTCAACGCTCCAGGTGGGAGAAAAGTTTTATATCCACAGCTGGAAATGTTACTTCCTCCATCGCTCTGCCTGTGAGCTCCTGTGCTGGGAGTTTCAGAGGATCAACTTCTGCTTGGAAGGACAAACAACATAACGCAGAGGAAGGATGGAGCGGCTTAAATTCCTTCTCGAGACACGGTTTCTCATGTTTCACTCTAATTTGTCAATATTTATTTTGTTTAAAACAAATCAAATCAGCTCAGGACTCTTACATTTCACCCTAATAAAATAAAATAAAACATGTGGGTTATATTTAAGGATAAGGTTTGAGGTCTGGTCCAAGTCTGACATATAGGTTATTTAATTTCTGCTAAATGATCTGACATCCCAGATGGAATCGAAGGAGCTCTGCAAGCTCGGATGGATAGTTTTACCGTGATGAAAAGTTAACATTTGACAGGTTGTTGTTGTTGTTTTTTCCTTTTTGCTGTGTTTGCCCAGACTCCGATTTTAAACTGATGTTATCACAGCTGAGTTGCACACTGACAACATATGTTTAGTATTTTGGGAATAAACAAGCGGAATGCACGAAAGGCCAAACATCAGTGGAGAGAATGCATATTGCCCACAGCCTTTCATGCCAGAGATATAGACAAAGATGAGAAATCACAGAGTCGTGGTTGATTTGGTCAAATTATGAAAATTTTGTCATCTGTGATGTCATCCTGTAGATTTTACCCTCAGAGCATGTGTTACGAGTGACTCTCAGAAACTACTGTATCAAATTTTAGCTAAATATCTGGGATATTGATCGAATTAAAGCCTTTTTTGTGTTGCCTCATGTTAATTAGCTTTGACAACCTTTTTGAATGTTGATGCCAAAAGTTAACCAGTTGAAAATGTGATTCGTTTTGCAAGTTAAATTAAAATTTGTTTAGTGGTTCGTGCAACAGTTTGCTAACAGGCAAACTAAGTGGAATCCAAGAGAGTGCAATTTAGTAAAATCTGAATCACAAATCCTGTGTATTGAGTAGCACTCAGAGTACATGTTGTGGATGACTCTCGGCTAACTCCATCCATCCATACGGCTTCTCTGTAATGATTCAGAAGAAAAACAGACATCCTTCTCTCAACACCTCAAGGTGTTCCTAGATCAGAGAAGATATAAAATCCCTCCAGCAACTTCTAGACCTTCCCTGGGGCCTCCTACCAGTGGGATGTGTCTGGAAAACCTCTAACAGGAGGTGTCCAGGAGGCATCCTAATCAAATGGCTGAACCACCTCAACTGACTCATTTCAATGCATATGAGCAGTGGTTCTACTCTGAGCTCCCCCCAGAAGATGAAGCTCTCACCCTATCTCTAAGGCTAAGTCCGACCACCCTGCGCAGGAAGCCCATTTTAGCAGCTTGCATCCAGGATTGCATTCTTTTGGTCATGATCCAAACATCCTGACCATAGGTGAAGTTTGGAATGTAGACAGACCAGTAAATCAAGAGTTGTGCATTTCAACTCAGCGCTCTATTCACTACAACAGACCAAAGCAATACCCTCATTACTGAGGATGAGGCCCCAATCCATCTATCCTATCTCCTGCTCCATCCTACTATCACTCAAGAACAAGACAATGCTTGGATACTTGGGCTTCTCCACCTGAGGCAAAGTATCTCTCCTGACCCAGAGGAGGCATTCCACCTGTTTCCACACCACTCTCAGCTACTGCCACTCCAAATTGATTTACAGCCATTTTTGTGTTGTTTTTTTCTTTCAGCCTTTATTTACACAGATAAATCACATTGAACCTCGAAGACTCATTTACAAGTGAGACCTGTTTAGACAGATAAAAAGTAATGAAAGTGACACATCGGATTTGGAGGCAAAAAAAAATCCTATCAAACTCGCACTCCTTGGCTGAGAAGAGAGAGCCTGAGATTGACAAAAACACCCCACACATTGGCACATGGTGGCAAAGACATTCTGTAAGGAAGGGGAGATGACAAGAGCAGTGAATAGGGATGGGAATTGTTAAGAAATTATCAATATCAATTCCTTTATCAATATCATTTATCGATTCAATTCCTTATCAATTCTGTTAACAATTCTCATTGGGTTAGGCAAAAAAAATATAGTACAGTACACCATTTGTGTGCATGAAGTATTTAATGCTCTTTCACCAGAACAAAAATAGAACTTTTATGAAAAAATAATTCCTAATTAACATTATTAAGGGGCTGTCCTTGGTTGGAATGGGTGATAGGCTTCTATACAGTTGGACTTCTGTCTCTTCCTCAAAAAGTTCTTCTAGGGCTGTCTCTTTTTGCTGCTTTACAGGAGGCATCTGAAATTATTGACATAACCACAACTTGTAATTCACAAGTTTCAATTTTAAAATAAATAGTGTAATAATCCATGCAATCTATCATCTTTCATTACAAAAAACAAAACTTACATAGTTATCATCTTCATCCTCTTCTGCCTCCCTCTTCGTCTCTCCCTCTGCATCTCTCCCAGCTCTGCCAGCTTCAGAAGAAATTCACCATTAAAAACACTGAGCAGCAAAAAAAGCTCTCACAACAGAAAGAGGCTACAATGAAACACACTGAACAAAAATAAAAAACAACACTTTTGTTTTTGCTCCCATTTCTACGGTGGCATTTTTAGGAGTGTTGTGTGTTAATATCGTCATCCTGAAAGCTAAAGGTGCTAAAGGCTAGCACTAGCCTCTGAGCCAGCCAGACTCCGGCAATCCTCATCAGCTAAATGTGATTACGGTACATGAGATGGAGATTATTTATACAACACAGTGGAAGCAGTAAAGCAAAAAAAATAACAAGTGACATGAACTGGATGAGTTTAACGTTACATGCAACATTTAAAACAGAGGAGGACGCTAGTTTGTTAGCTCCGCTTCCACAACCACGAAGCAATGTCACAAAGCAGCGTGTTAAAGACGGTAAATTTGTAAAAACTCACCTCATGCTGAGTGGTCAAATGCTTCTCTCTGCATGTTAGAAGTATTTCCGCCCTTTATTGTAATCGACGCTTTGTATGTGTTACAAGTAGACCTGGTTTCGTCTTCGCTTTTTCCTTGACGCCATGTTGATACGGCGCATGTCTGTGATGTCATCACGTAAATGCGTCACCACGACGAGTCAGTAGAACGACTCAGAAAGCCTGAAGACTGCCACCATCATCCCAGTCCCAAAAAGCTCCACAGTGACTGGTCTGAATGACTATAGACCGGTGGCTCTCACCCCGATAGTCGCTAAATGTTTTGAGAAACTGGTCATGTCCCACATCAAGACAGCCGTCAACATCAGCGAGGACCCTCATCAATATGCATACCGTGAGAACCGATCAACAGAGGACGCCATCTCCTCTGTGGTCCACACTGCTCTCACCCACCTGGATCAGAAGGACTCATACGTGCGTCTGCTCTTTGTGGACTTCACATCTGCCTTCAACACCATGATCCCCCAAACTCTGATAGACAAACTATCCACACTTGGACTAAGCCCCTCTATTTGTAACTGGGTCTTAGACTTCTTAACAAACAGACCACAGTCCGTGAAGATCCACAACTTCTCCTCTTCCACCATCACCCTCAGCACTGGCTCTCCTCAAGGATGTGTGCTGAGCCCTCTTCTGTTCACTCTGCTCACATATGATTGTACAGCCACACATCCAGGCTGTCATATTGTTAAGTTTGCAGATGATACAGCTGTGGTGGGATGCATCACAGATAATGATGAATCCAGCTACAGACAGGAGGTGGAACATCTGGAGAGCTGGTGCAAAGAGAACAACCTTCACATGAATGTGAAGAAGACGAAGGAGATGATTGTGGACTTCAGAAGGAACAAACACACCCACACCCCACTGTATATAGGTGGATCTGCGGTGGAGGTGGTCTCCAGTTACAAGTACCTGGGTGTACACTTGAATGATAACCTCAGCTGGAGCAATAACACCACCAGCCTGATCAAGAAAGGTCATCAGAGACTCTACTTCCTCAGACGGCTGAGACGAGCTGGTCTGAGAAGCTCAGTCCTCACCTCGTTCTACAGGTGTGCAGTGGAGAGCGTCCTGTGCTCCAGCATCAACGTGTGGCATGGAGGCTGCACAGTTGCAGAGAGGAAAGCTCTACAGAGTGGTGAAGGCTGCACAGAAGTCTGTGGGAGTCAGTCTCCCCACCATCACAGACATTTACACCTCCAGATGCAGAAAAAGAGCCACCTGCATCATGAAAGACCTCACTCACCCAGCACACTCACTCTTTGCACCACTCCCCTCGGGACGGAGGTTGAGGAGCATCAAATGTAGAACCACTAGACTGAGGAACAGCTTCTACCCTGAGGCTGTCAGACTCATGAATAAATAAATAATAAGAATAAACACTGCAAAATGTCACATCATGCTGATACTGATCTGTTTCTTGTTGCTGCGTTCATCTGTGACTATCTGCGTTCATCTGTGACCATCTGCTCATGTTCGTGCTGCTGTTTATAATGATGTTTTTCTACTACATTAGGGCTTAGTGTATTACTAGCTGATGTCTCTCTTAGTTAATCCTAGATGTTATTATTGTTTTTCTCTTGCATTTGTTGTTGGATGTAACTGGGACCCTGTGTACATAATCTCGTTTTCAACACATGTACTACATGCGGTGCAAATGACAATAAATTCTCTCTGACTCTGACTCTGACTCTGAAAACCGATAAACTGAATCATTAAGACAACATCCTACAATTCCAGAGAATTGAACTCTAAAGAACCGGTTCTTTAAAAGAACCAGTTCTTGATTCCCATCCCTAGCAGTGAACATGTCCAAGGACACTCCAGAGGCACAAGAGTTCAATAAGAATAGTGTAATCAGTCAGTTCCCTCTGGTGAGATACGTAAACACTCTCGAGAGGTGCAGAGGTCGACCTAGGACAGCTCCAGAGAGAATCCATCCATCCATCCATCCATCCATCCATCTTCTTCCGCTTATCCGGGGTCGGGTCGCGGGGGTAGCAGCCTAAGTAGGGAGGCCCAGACTTCCCTCTCCCCAGCCACTTGGAGCAGTTCCTCCGGGGGAATCCCAAGGCGTTCCCAGGCCAGCCGAGAAACATAGTCCCTCCAGCGCGTCCTGGGTCTTCCTCTGGGTCTCCTCCCGGTGGGACATGCCCGGAACACCTCACCAGGGAGGCGTCCAGGAGGCATCCTAACCAGATGCCCGAGCCACCTCAACTGGCTCCTCTCGATGTGGAGAAGCAGCGGCTCTACTCCGAGTCCCTCCCGGATGACTGAGCTTCTCACCCTATCTCTAAGGGAGAGTCCAGCCACCCTGCGGAGAAAACTCATTTCAGCCGCTTGTATCCGAGATCTTGTTCTTTCGGTCATAACCCAAAGCTCATGACCATAGATGAGGGTGGGAACGTAGATCGATCGGTAAATTGAGAGCTTTGCCTTTTGACTCAGCTCTCTCTTCACCACGACAGACCGGTACAGCGCCCGCTTCACTGCGGACGCTGCACCTATCCGCCTATCGATCTCACGCTCCAGTTTTCCCTCATTCGTGAACAAGATCCCGAGATACTTAACACTGGAAATCCCAGGATATTTCAATCAGTACAATCTTTACCAGAGCCTAGCCAAATGGCTCTTTTTTTTAGGAATTTGTAATCCTTGAGTAAGCATGCCTGGAGACTTTTTCCTTCTGCAAGTAAAAGCGATGGCTTTTGTAGTAGGAGGATGCATTTGGGGGGGATATGCTGGGGGACTTGTGTCTATTGTTTGCGAATGAATGGCAAACATTCCAATCTAATTGGCTTGGCTGATGGCTCTTGTAACAGATTGCAGGGACAGGTTGTGTTCTGACATACTGTAAGAGTGATTTTATATATATATATATATATATATATATATATATATATAT
>JBBPBX010011500.1:0-38701 GCA_038048925.1 Garcialebias charrua | reverse complement strand
GGCAGCACAGATCCATCCATTCATGTCATCAGGAGGCTGCTCCGGGGTTAAGCCTCGCTCCTCTTACTTTGTTGCATGGGAGACAACGCTCCCTCACTACTTACATCCATTAGAGAAATAACCGCATCAAAACTGTCCTACACAAAAATAACATTTGTGTTGCTATAGGACCCTGTCGTCTGCTGCTTCAGACCCTGGAATCCTTCCTGACTTTACATTTTGTGACATTATCTCCTGTGAAAGCTGAGAAATAAATCCTGCCCACCTTTACTGAGAATATTTGAGCAAATATCTGCAGTTTTGGGTTTTATTTATGCAAATCTCCCACAGCCTTTTGTCAGCAGAGCGTTGAGGATCACGTTGTGTGAGGTGGATTTGAAGGCCGGATGTTGCCGTGATGCTGACAGCTGGTACTGACCTGGTTTTTACGCGATCTGCGGTCAGATTAGAAAGCTGGTTCAGCACTAATAACTCCATGCTCTTCAGTGACTGATGTCGACAAAGCATTATAAATATGGTCCAGGTGATGCAAGTGTTGTTAACCCAGTCTGAGAAATTTTGAGCAACGTGTTTTTATCCATGTCTATGTGTGGCTTATGTCTGTTACCAAAAGGTTTAATGAAACACTGGATTTTATTTGAATAAAACTCTCTGAAATTCCAAATCTACAACTGATGACTTGTTTAGGTAAATATTATTCAAGATGGCTGCTGAAGTCTACCGACTTCAAAAAGAAGACAAAAATGTTTATACTTTAGTCAGTTTTACAGATACTGACTAAACTTTGGTGTTGTAGAAACTCAGAGTGTTTAACAAAACACTCTGTGCTCACAGATTGCATGGTCTGTGATGATAACAGGGAACAGGTGGAGGAGAGCTTAGAGAGGTGGATGTATGAGAACTTTGAGAGGTGGCAATATAAATGGTAAATGGTATATAGCGCCTTTCTATCTAATCAAGATACTCAAAACGCTTTACACTATAATCTGTGTCATCATGCCATTTTTATGTTAAACAGCAGTTAAACGCTTCCGTAAGTGCTTTATCACATTCATACACCGATGGGACACACATCAGAGGCAATGAGGGGTTCAGTGTCTTGCCCAATGACACTTCAGCATGTGACTGCTAGTGGATTCAAACTCCCAACTCTTGAATTGGAGGATGACTAACCACGCAGCCACAGCTGCCCACTTGGAGGCATGGGAACAGAGAACAGAGAACAGGTGGATGAGAACTTGGTGGAGTATGAGAACAGGGAACAGGTAAAAGAGAACTTGCAGAGGTGGAGGAATGAGAAGAGGGAACAGGTGGAGGAGAACTTGGAGAGGTGGGTGTATGAGAACAGGGAACAGGTGGATGATTACTTGGAGATGTGGAGGTATGAGAACAGGGAGTAGGTGAAAGAGAACTTGGACAGGTGGATGTAAGAGCAGAGGGAACAGGTGGAGGAGAAATTGGAGAGGTTGAGGTATGAGAACAGGGTGTCATTGTTGTCCAGGGCACGTGGAGGCAGTGGTCTAGTCTATGCGATACACAGGTGTACAGAGTATACCCACTAGAAAAGCTTAATAATTTCAGTATACCCACCTAAAAGTGCCCAATGATACATTACATATCATTAGGCACATGTCGTTGATACGTTAAACAGCAGTTAAACGCTTCCGTAACAATGTACAGTATCTGTATGCAATGCTTGTTCATTAAATTAACTTATTCAGCGAACATGTTTTGCATTGATACTGTTTTATAAATCATATAAAATGTTTTTAATACAAAGCCATATGCTGTACAAAGTTTTTTGTACATTTATTAAAATACTTTGTACATGCATCAGAGACATTTGGAAATTTTGACTACGCTTAAAAATCAAAATAAATTGATGATTACATTGTAATGACCAATTTACTTTGATTTCTAAGCATAGTATACCCACTACAAAAATGTAGACTACACTACTGTGTATAGGAAATCTTGGAGAGTTAGAGGTATGAGAACAGAGCATAGGTGAAAGAGATCTTAAGGCCCCAGTATAGCTCTGCGTTGGGCTGAACGCCGCTCCACGCCGTGCGAACGCCGTGGCACAAGCCTTTGAACGCGGGCATGAACGCGCCAAGCTCAGATTTTACGACCGCGTACGCGCGCGCGTTGTCTCACAATAAACTGCCCGGTGCCGGACTGTTTTGTATGAGACACAAATGTATTAAATTCCCCTTTTTCATCCCTGATCTGGTCTTTTCTTTTGTTTTTTGCCAAAAGTCAAGTGATCGCTTCCTCCTTGATGAGAAATGAATGAATTTGTCACGAGCGAACTAAACTCATGTTCAACGTGGCTGCGGGAGGCTCTAAATATTTCCTGGTGTTCTGGTGTGCTGGACCAGCGCTCCCTGTTTTTATTTGATTTTTTAGAACTTTTTATTAACATATAAACACAGAAAACCGCTGCGCAGCCCGTGCCTTTCTTTCCCCACCCGACCTGTCAATCAATTCAGTAGGTGTGTCAGCAAATGACCAATCAGCAACCTCAATTTGTCCCGTAGGTAAACGCTCCGCCCTGCTGCTGCCCAAATGACATCAAGAATTTGGAGCGAAAACGCTGGAGCCTACACTGAGCTATGCTGTGAACTGCCTGCACGCAGCACGCGCGCGTCGAGCGGCGTTTGGCCCAACGCAGAGCTATACTGCGGGCTTTAGAGAGGTGGGTGTTTGAGAACACAGAACAAGTGAAGGAGAACTTGGAGAGACGGAGGTATGAGAATAGGGAATAGGTGGAGGAAAATTTAGAGATGTGGATGTATGAGAACAGGAAATAGGTAGAGAACTTGGAGAGGTGGAGGTATGGGAACAGGGAACTGGTGGAAGAGAACTTGGAGAGGTGGAGGTATGATAACAGGGAAAAGGTGGAGGAGAACTTGGAGAGGTGGATGTATGAGAACAGGCAACAGGTAGATGAGAACTTGGAGAGGTGGATGTATGAGAACAGGGAACAGGTAGAGGAGAATTTGGAGATGTGGAGGTATGATAATGGAACAGATGGAACATAACTTAGAGATGTGGATGTATGAGAACAGATAATAGGCGGAGAACTTTGAGAGGTGGAAGTATGAGAACAGGGAACAGGTGGAGGAGAACTTGGAGAGGTGGATGTATGAGAACAGGGAACAGGTGGAGGAGAACTTGGAGAGGTGGATGTATGAGAACAGGGAACTGGTGGATGAGAACTTGGAGAGGTGGACATATGAGACCAGGGAATATGTGGCGGAGAAATTGGAGAGGTTGAGGTATGAGAACAGGCACGTGGAGAAAGTGGTGGTCCACGCAATATGCAAGTGTATGGAGTATACCCACTTGAATTCTTAAGAATTTCAGTATACCCACCTAAAAGTGCCCAGTGATACTTGACATATCATTAGGCACATGCCATTGATACGTTAAACGGCAGTTAAATGCTTCCGTAACAATGTATCTCTATGCAATGCTTGTTTATTACATTCATCATCATCATCAGCAGCAGCAGAGGCGGCCCGCCAATAGGGGGCGCCCGGGCGCTGCCCACCTACTGGAACTTCCATCCACTGGAACTTATAGACTTTAAATAAAAAAAAAGAAGAAATTATAAAATTAAAATAATTATAAATATATGTATATATGTTTTTAGTTGTGCAGGATAAATATTTTATAGGTAATTATCATTACCTATAAAATATTCTTTGTTTCAAAGCCTTTGTTGAAGCCTTGTTTCAAAAAACGTTTTCTGATTTGTGACGTACTTCTGGTCCCCGGGCGCACAGCTGTTATCCATTGACTCTCATTATCAGTCGCGCATGCGCATTCATTGCACATCATCGCAAAATAATGGAAGGACGCTGGGCGCTTATTTCACCGCCCTGGACACGTACAACGTGAGGCTGTACCCACGAGCTGCCGCTACACGGTGTTTCCGGTGACGTTTTTATTTTATTTTTGTTTCAGTTTTTCCTTCCCTCAGGGAACAGAGCTGCTCAGGTAAGGTTTAAATAATTGAAAAGCCCTTTATCTAATGCCTATTTGCCATTTCTGACCCTCACAACTTTTAATTAGAAGTATCTGTTTTGTTTCTTTGTGAAAATAAAAGCCAAGCCAACCGTTATCAGACTATGTGGACAATTGTAACGGCAGTCATTAATGCATGCCTTATTGAAATATTACACGTAGCTGTCAGCTCATTAAAAAAATTAAAAATGTAAAAAAGAGGTTTAGCTAGCCAGCACCAGCATAATTTTGATCAGGCATATTTTTGGGAGACCCTGCCTCCGTCCTGCATATGGGGAGGACCCTCTCTGTTTACACTCGTGGTCTGGGGAGAGAGCAGGACCTCACCAGAGCTGATCACATGCAACTAAAGCGACGTTGAAACAGCAGTAATTATTAATGGTGCCTTCTTGTCGTACTGTTACACCGGTAAGCAAGTAATTAGTGAGTTTAATAAATCGCTAAACGCACATGAGCAAACTAAGTGAGCTGATCTGTGTGCGTGACGTGTGTATGTGTGTGTGTGTGTGTGTGTGTGTGTGTTGCGGTCAGTCAGTCAGTCACATGCTACGGTAGCTACTAGCTGTGCTCATGAACGTTGTGGTGTACTGTACAACATTATAAAAGTTGCTAGTTATAAACCCGAATGTCTGAAGACGACTCCTGTCTGTCCATCTTCAGCTCATGAACTGTTTTTACTCCTCAACTGTCTGTTAACTTTTGTCTCGTTTTGTAAGCAGAAGTTGCAATTTTTCTGATGAATAAATCTGAATAAATAAATAAACTTTAGTTTCAGTTATTATAAGTTGTGTTGTTGTTTCAGAGACACTATAAACCTAAAGAAACCAAGTAGCAGAAATATTTAAGCATTACTGTAAATAGTTTGTGAAACAGTAACGTGAATTTTTCATGTTATGAAAGAGTGATTATATAATTATTTTCCATCCATCCATCCATCCATTTTCTTCCGCTTATCCGGGGTCGGGTCGCGGGGGTAGCAGCCTAAGTAGGGAGGCCCAGACTTCCCTCTCCCCAGCCACTTGGAGCAGCTCCTCTGGGGGAATCCCAAGGCGTTCCCAGGCCAGCCGAGAAACATAGTCCCTCCAGCGTGTCCTGGGTCTTCCTCTGGGTCTCCTCCCGGTGGGACATGCCCGGAACACCTCACCAGGGAGGCGTCCAGGAGGCATCCTAACCAGATGCCCGAGCCACCTCAACTGGCTCCTCTCGATGTGGAGAAGCAGCGGCTCTACTCCGAGTCCCTCCCGGATGACTGAGCTTCTCACCCTATCTCTAAGGGAGAGTCCAGACACCCTGCGGAGAAAACTCATTTCAGCCGCTTGTATCCGAGATCTCGTTCTTTCGGTCATAACCCAAAGCCAATCACCATAGATGAGGGTAGGAACATAGATCGATCGGTAAATTGAGAGCTTTGCCTTTTGACTCAGCTCTCTCTTCACCATGACAGACAAGATACAAGATACAAGAGCTTTTATTAACATTGCACCAGTTCTCACCAATACAACTTGATAATGTATACACAGTCATCCAGAAGAGGGGTAGAGAATGTAAAGCTGCTGCATATTCAAACACATGACATGTTCTTCAGCGCGGCCTCTCTCATCCGTCACGGGATGAAGGTCAAATCAGATATGGAAAAAGGAAAACACAATAGGTATCATTTGTGATATTCAAAAAAAGAATCTATCAAAGATTGCCTTAAGACACTCTATGATAAAGTCCCAAAAACTCTATCAGCATTAAGCACAACCAGACAAGACATTGTTGCAGTTTGACGACATGCAAGGAGATCAAAGAGTCTGTGAGTAACATTCAGATAGCACAGTTCAGCAGTTGTTCAGCTTGGCGCTATCCGGGCGCACACACAGAGATCTCTGGTGGGAGGTGGGGAGGAGGAGATCAGCAAGGTCTCTTCAGCTCTACGACTCCAGGAGAATAGTTTCCAGACAGCCTTCTTTTCAAGGTCGTGTGCAGAAACCAGATTAGATAGTTCTTTTGTTTATCTTCAATCCAGGCCACAGTGTTCTTTTTGACTGCAGCCTTCCAAGTCCAGGTGCTGTTCAGGTCCAAAATCGCCGAATCATATGAGGTTCCGAGCTACGAACCCCCATCTGTGCCCTGATTGAGGCCGGGCGGCTGTAAACGAGTTCCAAAGCGCACCGCAGGTCCGCGGTGGTCTACCGCCGCTCCCATCGTGCGGTTCAGTTCGTACAACAGCTGGGATGAGGAGCTCACAGCCCGGATCAGAGAATCTTGCTGATCAGGAAGTTTGGCCAGCGCGCTGATAGCCGCCGAAGTCTTCCTGAGCTTCCAGTAGCAGACAGCTCCGCTGACGCCAAAAAACAGAGCAGCTGCCACCAATATCCCAATAATCCACAAATCTTCCACGTCTTCGACAGACAAGACGGTCAAACACATAGGTTGCCACTGTCCCCACGAGTCCATCATGTATCCGACAGCGTGCGTGTCAGAGGGGCAGACCGCTTCTCCTGGCCCGGTCCGCTTCGTGGAAAAAATCTTATCTATAGAGGAAACAGCCCAATTTATTAAATCCATCGCAAATTGGTTCGAGTGAGCGCTGAAGAGTCACAGACGAGACAGAAAGCAAGCAGGGAGGAGGAAAGCTTAAGGAGGGTAGGAGCAAAAAGATATGCAACTTGCTTTGCCGAGAGCGGAAGTAGTACAGCGCCCGCTTCACTGCGGACGCTGCACCTATCCACCTATCGATCTCACGCTCAAGTTTTCCCTCGTTCATGAACAAGACCCCGAGATACTTAAACTCCTCCACTTGGGGAAGGACCTCCTCCCCGACCTGGAGAAGGCATGCTACACTTTTCCGGCTCAAGACCATGGCCTCGGATTTGGAGGAACTGATCCTCATACTGTATAATTATTTTCATTTAATTTTAATATTATAAAGACAGAGCTTTAACTCCCACCTCCGGGAGAGCTTTGAACACGTTTCGAGGGAGGCGGGGGACATTGAGTCCGAGTGGGCCATGTTCTGCGCCTCTATTGTCGAGGTAGCTTATCAGAGTTGTGGCCGCAAGGTTGTTGGTGCCTGTCGTGGTGGCAACCCTCGAACCCGGTGGTGGACACCGGCGGTGAGGGATGCTGTCATGCTGAAGAAGGAGTCCTATTGGGCCTTTTTGGCCTGTGGGACCCCGGAAGCAGCAGATAGGTACCGACAGTCCAAGCGGCATGCGGCTCGGGTGGTTGCTGAGGCAAAAACTCGGGCGTGGGAGGAGTTTGGAGAGGCCATGGAGAATGACTTCCGTACGGCTTCGAGGCGATTCTGGTCCACCATCCGGCGTCTCAGGGGGGGAAAGCGGTACGCGACCAACACCATTTATGGTGGGGATGGCGTGCTGTTGACCTCAACTCGGGATGTTGTGAGTCGGTGGGCGGAATACTTCGAAGACCTCCTCAATCCTACTGGCACGTCTTCCACTGAGGAAGCGGAGCCTGGGGACTTTGGGTCGGGCTCTCCAATCTCTGGTGCTGAGGTCACTGAGGTGGTTAAAAAGCTCTGCGGTGGCAGGGCTCCGGGGGTGGATGAGATTCGCCCTGAGTTCCTTAGGGCTCTGGATGTTGTGGGGTTGTGTTGGCTTACGCGACTCTGCAATATCGCGTGGACATCGGGGGCAGTTCCCTTGGATTGGCAGACTGGGGTGGTGGTTCCCCTATTCAAAAAGGGGGACCGTAGGGTGTGTTCCAACTATAGGGGGATCACACTCTTAAGCCTCCCTGGTAAGGTCTATTCAGGGGTTCTGGAGAGGAGGGTCCGTCGGATAGTCGAACCTCGGATTCAGGAGGAGCAGTGTGGTTTTCGTGCTGGTCGTGGAACACTGGACCAGCTCTACACCCTCAGCAGGTCCTGGAGGGTGCGTGGGAGTTTGCCCAACCAGTTTACATGTGCTTTGTGGACTTGGAAAAGGCATTCGACCGCGTCCCTCGGGGGGTTCTGTGGGGGGTACTCCGGGAGTATGGGGTACCAGGCCCATTGATATGGGCTGTTAGGTCCCTGTACGACCGGTGTCAGAGCTTGGTCCGCATTGCCGGCAGTAAGTCAGGCTCGTTTCCAGTGAGAGTTGGACTCCGCCAAGGTTGCCCTTTGTCACCGATTCTGTTCATAACTTTTATGGACAGAATTTCTAGGCGCAGCCAAGGTGTTGAGAGGATCCGTTTTGGTGGCCTTAGAATCGCTTCTCTGTTTTTTGCAGATGATGTGGTCCTATTGGCTTCATCAGATCGTGATCTACAGCTTTCGCTGGAGCGGTTTGCAGCCGAGTGTGATGCGGCCGGGATGAGGATCAGTTCCTCCAAATCCGAGGCCATGGTCTTGAGCCGGAAAAGGGTAGCATGCCCTCTCCGGGTCGGGGAGGAGGTCCTGCCCCAAGTGGAGGAGTTTAAGTATCTCGGGGTCTTGTTCACGAATGAGGGAAAACTGGAGCGTGAGATCGATAGGCGGATAGGTGCAGCATCCGCAGTGAAGCGGGCGCTGTACCGGTCTGTCGTGGTGAAGAGAGAGCTGAGTCGAAAGGCAAAGCTCTCAATTTACCGATCGATCTACGTTCCCACCCTCATCTATGGTCATGAGCTTTGGGTTGTGACCGAAAGAACGAGATCTCGGATACAAGCGGCTGAAATGAGTTTTCTCCGCAGGGTGTCTGGACTCTCCCTTAGAGATAGGGTGAGAAGCTCAGTCATCCGGGAGGGACTCGGAGTAGAGCCGCTGCTTCTCCACATCGAGAGGAGCCAGTTGAGGTGGCTCGGGCATCTGGTTAGGATGCCTCCTGGACGCCTCCCTGGTGAGGTGTTCCGGGCATGTCCCACCGGGAGGAGACCCAGAGGAAGACCCAGGACACGCTGGAGGGACTATGTTTCTCGGCTGGCCTGGGAACGCCTTGGGATTCCCCCAGAGGAGCTGCTTCAAGTGGCTGGGGAGAGGGAAGTCTGGGCCTCCTTACTTAGGCTGCTACCCCCGCGACCTGACCCCGGATAAGCGGACGAAAATGGATGGATGGATGGATTATAAAGATCACTGGGGATGGGATGAAATTGAAAAAACCTGGATATTATTATTTATGTTGCATTAAGAAAGTAAAAATGAGATTACATACTTATGTGTACAAAGCACCTCAAGCAATGTGGAAAATGCTAAAAAAAATGCATCACAATGCCTTCTGTACTTTCTTTACAGAATAAAGTCCACACAACCCCTGTGTACCACCTGTGTAACAGACAGAAAGACAAAATGGAGCAAGAGAAATTAAATAATTCAGTGAAGTCAAGAAACGCCACACATTGGGCCCGGGTGAACGTCAGAGGATAGCTACAGAGGTGAGAAGCTAAATGTATGATGTAGGTCTTTCTTTTAAAATGTTTTTCATCATAGTAGTTCTGTATTGTGAAAAAGTGAGGAGCAGTAGTGTACATCTTTATATGTGCAATGTGAATTTGAATTGTTGCTATTAAATGTACACATATACTCATAAGATAAATAGTTGTTAGATGTTAAATAATTAGAAAGCTGACTAATAGCCATTTCCCTATCCTATTGACTACCAGGAAAAATAAATATTGTCCATGCCCAATATTTCATTATTTATATGGAAGAGAAAGGTGAAACCCACCCTTTCACATTTAGCATAATTGAAAAGCACAAAATCAGTCAGAGAATCTTTATTGTCATTTGCACCACATGTGGTACATGTAATGAAACAAGATTATGTACACAGGGTCCCAGTTACATCCAACAATAAAATGTAAGAGAAAAATAGTAATAACATCTAAGATATGAACTAAGAAAAACATCTACTAAAAATACACTAAGCACTAATATCATAGAAAACATTACTCCAAACAACAGCACAAACATGAGTCTGTATGAGCAGATGGGCACGAATGAACACAGAAACATGAAACAGATCAGCAGCAACATGGAACAGATCAGCAGCAACATGTGATATTTCAAAGTGATTCTTCTGGTTAGAGATTTACGAGTCTTAACAGCCTCAGGGTAGAAGCTGTTCCTCAGTCTCTGTAGAGAGCAAAAAGAGTTAATTCAGTAATATGCTGTGGGTGGGAGATATTCAGGTGTACAGATGTCCTCCAAGGAGGACAAATTTAAACTGCTGTTAGTCAGGAGGATATTTTATTAAAGTGGTGCATTCATTTTTTAGGTTTGTGACACCATCTTGGCCCATGTAAAATGCAGATTTACCTTCACAAATCATCTGATCAGTACTACGTTGCTGCAGGCAGACAGATTCCAGCAGTACCACAGCCATTTCCCTGAAGCAGCACTGAACTCCACCATGGAGGCGTACCCACTGCTAAACAAGAACAAGCTGAAAACTGAACTGGCTCTCATCTACAGCGATGAAGAATTCAGGAGCTGCAGTGGTGCTGTGGCTCTGTATCAGCTCTTCATGGGGAACAATCTTCATGACACCTTCTCAGAGACTGTGACTTTGTTGAAAATCCTCATCACAACTTCTATGACCACAGCTGAATCTGAGAGATGGTTCTCAACACTGAAAAGAATAAAGACCTTCCTCAGGAACACGATGTCACACAGGATCGACTCAATGCATTGGCCATGCTCTCTATGGAGAAAAATCTTGTCAAAGCCGTCCCTGACTTCAACCAAAGAGTCATTGAGAAATTTGCTTCTCTCAAGGATAGAAGGGCAAAATTTATGTACAAAACGTAGAACACTGCTTTTGTTGAAATTGTTCATTTAAATACACAGTGTGATACCTTAGCGTTTAGAGCTGAAACATTACAGAGGGTGGTGCAAACAGGCAAAGAACATCACTAGTAGCAGTCTCCACAAAAAGAACATCTACCACAGACATCTGTGTAAAGCACACAGCATCATCAAGGATCACATCTACTCCGCACAAGGGCTCTTCCATCTACTACCCTCGGGCAGACAATACAGGAATCTGTCATCACACACAAAAAGACTAAAGGACAGCTATTATCCACTGGCTGTCAGATTACTGGACTCTCAATAAATAACACTAAACAACTGGCAATAACTTTGCACCAAGCCACATCTGTGACAACAAATATTAGCTTGTGACAGTAATTATGTGCAATATATATCACATAATTACTGTCACAAACTAATATTAGCTTCTGACAGTAATTATGTGCTATATATATATATATATATATATATATATATATATATATTATATATATATTATATATATATATGTAGCTTATATTACAACCTTGAAATACTTATTCATTTAAATACATCCTGTTGCACCATTGAAATTCTACCATGTTGTTTTTTACTATGTTTGTAGGACCTTGTACGTATAATTACTTTTTCATTTGTAGGTACTTTATTTTTGTACCTTTATTGCATGCTTTAGTATTTTTTTGTTTGTTCTTTGTTGTTTTAGTGAGTCAAATTGGTTGTTCTCATTCTGAGCATTTCATTGTACTGTTGGCCTTGTTTTAATCTGCATTTGATAAATAAACACCATAAAAATTTTGAAACGTTGTTTTTTTATTTTTGAGAAAATAGCCCCCCCCGGTGGACAAATGAGGAACCGCCACTGATCATCAGCTTTATTTATAAAGCGCTTTAACACAGCCACAGCTGAAACAAAGTGCTGAACATCAGTTAAAAACAAGATAAAAGAAAGCATTAAAACAGAGCTACAAAACTAACACACAGTGAACTAAAAACTCAATTTCAAAGTCAAAGTCAAAGTCAACTTTATTATCAAAACTGCAATATGTACAGGACATACACAGGATTGAAATTGCATTTCTCTCTCAGTCCCTCGGTGCAACAGTAACCATTTAAACACTAAACACTAAACAATTAATAAACAAGCATAAAATGAAATAATAAAAGTTTAGTACTGTCCTGAGTTTTTTTGCATAGTAGTTTTTCATAGTAGTATAAAAGTATAAAAAGTTTCACCAACACCAAAAACACCAATATTTATTCATTCATTCATTCAACCTTTATTTATACAGGCTAGCCTCGTTGAGTCACGGGGACTCATTTACAAGAGGGACCTGTCTCACTCACACCAAACAACCATCCACTCTCACACTCACACCTAGGGCCAATTTAGAGTCACCAATCAGCCTAACAACCATAATTAACCATTATTATTGACCATAATCATAAAATTATGGTTAATGATTATTAACCATAATCATAAAATGAAATAGAGTTTAATACTGTCCTGAGTTTTTTGCATAGTAGTTTTTCATAGTATTATAAAAGTATAAAAAGTTTCACCAACACCAAAAACACCAACATTTAATAAACATAATCATAAAATGAAATAGAGTGTAATACTGTCCCGAAGTATAAAGTATAAAAAGTATATCTATAAAATAAATGAAGGTTCTGGCATTTGACATTTGTAAAGAGTGACAAAGCAGCATATGAGGTTAATGTACACAGTATATGTATGAGGTATTTGATATTGGTATAGAGATAAAGTGGCATTATGCAATAAGGCTAGTAAAAAGAATATATACTGTATATCAGCAGTAGTGTAGATATAAAAAGTCTAGATGTAAACAGTAGTAATAAATGTAAACAGTAGTAATAAATGTAAACAGTAAATGTAAACAGTAGTATGACTATAGGCAGTAATGTAATACAAACATTAGTGCAAATATGAGAAGTAGTGCAAACTGAATGAGCACATGACCGTGAGTTGAGTGAATGACCCGTATTGATGACACAGAGTCCAGTGTTAAAAACTTTGTGTTGTGTGGTAATGTGTGAAAGTTTTTTGTGATTAAGGCAGTACAAGGGGGAGGGAGGGCAGAGCTGGCAGAGTGTTAAGCATCCTGACTACCTGATGAACAGAGCTGTCTCTCAGTCGGCTGGTTCAAGCCTGGAGTCTCCTCAGTCTCCTCCCCGATGGCAACAGGCTGAAGCAGCTGTGTAGTGGGTGTGTGGGATCACCTGCCATGCAGAGGGCTTTCCGAGTGAGGCGGTTGCTGTGTAAGTCCTGTAGTGAGGGCAAGGAGGTGCCGACAATCTTCTCAGCTGCTCTCACTGTACGCTGGAGGCTCTTTCGGCAGGATGCAGTACATGCACCATACCACACCGTGATGCAGCTGGTCAGGACACTTTCTATGGCGCCCCTGTAGAAGGTGCACATGATGGGGGTTGGAGCTCCAGCTCTATTCAGCTTGCGGAGAAAGTAGAGGCGCTGGTGAGCCTTCTTGGCCAGTGATGCAGTGTTCCTGCTCCAGGACAGGTCCTCTGAGACGTGCACTCCCAGGAACTTGGTGCTGTCCACTCTCTCCACTGTGGTGTTGTTGATGGTCAGAGGGGCATGTTGGGCATCCCTCTTCCTGAAGTCCACAACAATCTCTTTTGTCTTCTCCACGTTGAGAGTGAGATTGTTGTGTCCGCACCACAAGGCCAGGCGGCTCACCTCGTCCCTGTAGTCCGTCTCATCGTTGTTGCTGATGAGACCCACCACTGTTGTGTCGTCCGCAAACTTGATGAAGTGGTTGGAGCTGTATGATGGTGTGCAGTCGTGTGTTAGCAGGGTGAATAGAAGGGGGCTCAGCACACATCCTTGTGGGGCTCCTGTATTCAATGTGATGGTGCTGGATGTGTTATTCCCGACCCGTACTGCCTGTGGTCTCCCGGTCAGGAAGTCTAGCAGCCAGTTACACATTGAGGTGTTCAGCCCCAGACTGTCCAGTTTAAGGATGAGCTGTTGGGGGATGATGGTGTTGAATGCCGAGCTGAAGTCAATGAACAGCATTCTAACATAAGAGTCTTTCGTGTCCAGATGTGTGAGAGCTGTGTGGAGGGCAGAGGAGATGGCATCGTCGGTTGAGCGATTAGACCGATATGCAAATTGGAAGGGATCCAGGGAGGCAGGGAGGACAGATTTTATGTTTTTCATGACTAGCCGTTCGAAGCATTTCATCAGGATGGGGGTGAGTGCTACCGGACGATAGCACTCACTTTCTCACTCAATTTAAAATACAATTTAAAATACAATAAAATGACAAGTTAAACAGGTAAAATCAATACCAATAAAAATGAAGTAAAATCAAGTCTCAGTTAGGTTGAAGGCCAATGAGTATAGTTGTGTTTTCAAACGGGTTTTAAAAATGGACAGTGAGGGGGCCTGTCGAATGTGCAAAGGCAGAGCGTTCCATAACTTAGGGCCACTAACAGAGAAGGCCCTGTCTCCTCGAAGCTTCCTCTTACTCCGTGGAATGACCAGGAGCAGCTGGTCAGCAGACCTGAGTGACCGGGATGGAGTGTAATGGTGTAGAAGCTCTGCCAAATAAGGGGGGGCAAGGTTGTTTAAAACCTTAAAAACAAACAAGAGAATTTTAAAATGAACTCTAAAATACACGGGCAGCCAGTGGAGAGAAGCCAGGACAGGTGTGATGTGCTCTCTTTTGCGTGTTCCAGTTAAAAGACGTGCAGCAGCATTTTGCACCAGCTGCAGACGTGCAAGTGAGGACTGGCTGACTCCAAGATAGAGAGAATTACAGTAATCCAGCCATGATGAAATGAAGGCATGGATTACTGTTTCGAACTGCTGCCGTGAAAGAATAGGTTTCACCTTTGCCAATTTTCTCAAATTATAAAAGACAGACTTTACTGTGGCCCTTATTTGACTATCGAGCTTAAAATCACTGTCCATCTTAAAGGACAACACCCACCATGACACTAACAATTCACCATATTGTACAATTACTGTAATTTATTATTAGGTCTATTTTCATTTTTGCATTTGGGCCAGGCGAGGGTTAAAAAAAAATAAAAAATAAACCCACTCCCGAATGAATCCGGAAACCTGGCCGAAGAGTCCCGAAGGGTCATGTGACTTTTGTTACATCGATCTCCACCCAGAAGGCAGAAGGTAGGAGTGAGTTTCCATGGAGGTTTATGAGAGCGAGTGGTAGTTAAAACTGCATATTTCCTGGTGCATTTGTGTGTATATGGACCAGCGCTCTGATTTTATTTATTATTTATTTTATAACACCGCTGCGGACCTGTTGCGGCTCTCATTCATTCTGCCCAGAGGAGCGAGCCGCGAGCCGCGAGCCGCGCGCGTCTCTGGCTCCTCGTTCCGCTGGTTCCTCGTTCCTTTGAAGTTCCTCGTGCTGGTGTAATTTGCTCCCTCGAGTGTATGTATTTGCTCTCGTCAGCCTTGTTGCGGGGAGCAGCACGCGGAGAGCAGCACGCGGGGAGCAGCGCGCAGAGCTCCGCTGCGCGGCTGGCTGCCTTTCTGGTCACGGGGGGAGAGAATAAAAAGTCGATGCGGAAATGAATGAATTTGTCGCGATCAAACGAATTAAACTAGTATGTCTAAGTGGATGCTCGCTCAGAAAATGATAGACATGAGTGAGCGACAGCAGGATTAATCAACACAGGCAGCTTTAGGGAATATTTAAAAATGCTTCCTTTTTCTTTTCCTCGCTCGCCTGTAACTCCAAGGCGTCACTTTGGTGACGTGAATGCCCATGTGAATGCCCATATATGGAGAGGGGCAGATTTTCCCGGAGCTGCATGCTAAAATCTGCTATAAATCATGAAATAACACATTTAGCGTTATTTCTCCACAATATAAGTAATCGCTCCTGTATTATTTTTAAATAAACTAATAAATATTAATGGCGATGCAATTTGAAAACATGGTGGGTGTTGGACTTTAAAACCAAGGTTTATAATTGTAGATTTCACATACATTGTCAGGGGGTCTAAGTCAACTGGAGGTTCGAACAAGCTCCACTTGGTCCAAAAACAAGTACCTCAGTCTTTTTTTCATTAAAGTGCAGAAAGTTTAGGGCCATTCAAGCTTTAAGATCCTCAAGACACGATAAAAGAGGTTTAATGGACCAGACATCAACTCGCCTCAAAGGCACATAGATTTGGCAATCATCAGCGTAGCAGTGAAAGGAAATGCCATGTTTTCTAAAAATTGATCCTAGAGGAAGGAGATATAAAGAAAAAAGCAAAGGCCTTAAAATTGATCCCTGAGATACACCACATAACAAAGGAGCAGAAAATGATTCATACCCAGCAATTTTTACAGAAAATGTTCTGTCAGCCAGATAGGACCCCAACCACTCCAGAGCAGTCCCACCGATGCCTACTCGGTGCTGTAAACGTGACAATAAAATGCTGTGGTCCACTGTGTCAAACGCAGCAGTTAAATCCAGTAACACAAGGATCACATGATCACCCGAGTCACATGCCAGGAGGATGTCATTAAAAACTCTCAACAGAGCGGACTCTGTGCTATGGAGGGTTTTACATCCAGACTGGAACACATCCATGATGTATTGTTCATCCAGGAAGGATTTTAACTGAGCATAAATAATTTTTTCCAAGATTTTTGACAGGAGGGGAAGCTTAGAGATGTGCCTAAAATTCCCCAACACAGTGGGATCAAGACTGGGTTTTTTTAAACAGGGGCTGAACAACAGCCTGTTAAAAATTTGGCAGGGACTACTCCAGATAACAAACAACTGTTAAAACCTTTGAGAACCAAGTGTTTAAAACAAGGGAAAACCTTTTTTTTTTAAAGTGTGCTTGAAGAGCATCACAAGGAGAACCAGAAGGTTTAATCTGAGTGACCATGTCCCCAGTCACCGGCTCAAACTGATTGAAGGCAACAGAGCAAGGGACACACACAGAGGGGTCAGTGTAAGGATGGCTCGTCCTGTTGGTCAGTTCTGTCCCCCTTGTGATGTTTTCATCCTGTTGGTCATGTCTGTCCCCCTTGTGATGTTTTCCTATTAGTCAGTTCCTGTCTGTTAGTTTTAGTAGTTAGTTTTTCTTAGTTCAGTCTCCATGTTTATTTACTCGTCATCCTGGTTTACTTCATGTTTCAGGTTTAGTTTCCTAGTCTTGTCTGTTAGTTTTAGTAGTTAGTTTTCCTAGTTCAGTCTCCATGTTTTCCTAGTTCAGTCTCCATGTTTATTTACTCATCATCCTGGTTTACTTCATGTTTCAGGTTTAGTTTCCCAGTCTTGTCTGTTAGTTGTAATAGTTAGTTTTCCTAGTTCAGTCTCCATGTTTTCCTAGTTCAGTCTCCATGTTTATTTACTCATCATCCTAGTTTACTTCATGTTTCAGGTTTAGTTTCCCAGTCTTGTTTGTTAGTTGTAGTAGTTAGTTTCCCTAGTTCAGACATTACTCCAAGACTCAGTTTAGCTTCCTGTTCCTGCTCTGTGTCTTCGTTAATTGTCCCCAGGTGTTTGTGATTTTTTCTTGTCTTGGCTGTGAGTACATAAGCCCTGCCTATGTCTCATGTCGCTGCATAGTCTGGTAAATCCCTTATGTCTCTCGCAACAGCTCCTGTGAGTATTTGCTGCCACGACAGCCTTGTTTATTTGTTATTAAAAGTATTTACTTTTACAACCTCTTGCCTCCTGCGTTTCCGTCTGCGCCACTGGGTTTTCATGCTCTCTGAGTAAAACCGTGACATTATGCAGCGACCATACAAAAAGCCCAGCAGACGGAACGATTCGCCTACCTGTTCGCTCGAGTCCACGCAGAGGGACGTGACCGTTTTACGTTGTGGTGGATTTCAGCTCCACGAGGACCGCACAACGTCCCTCTCCAGTTCGGCTCTTCCTCTATGTCCACTCGTTTCCGGGTGGACCTCGGGTGAGGATGACGACGATTTGTGTATCCCTCTTTTCCCCCAGTCTCCACGCCGCCGTGAAAGCGGTAAAAAGAAGAACCGGAAGCGTTCACCTGCACCTCCGTCTTGGTCAGCTGATCAGACCCGGTCCAGCGAGTCAGAGTATTTTGGGCACGACTCCAGCGCTCCAGGGGTAGCGAGTTCCATGGCCTCACCTCCCAGGTTTCCGGTGAGGGTGGAAACAAACGCTCCACGGTCGCTCACAGCTGTCCCGGCTCGGTTCGGCGAACCCGGTCACAGCGACTCCACGGGGGCGGGTCTTCATGCCGCTCACTCATCTCCCACTTCATCTAGTGACCAGATGAAGGGGGGCCAGCACACAGGTCAGTCAACTGAACACTATTCGGTCTCTCCAGCAGAGGTCGCCCTAGGAGAGCCTTCAGGGGTGATAAAGGTTCCTGTCACTTCACCTTCACCTAGAAATGCTCCCTTTACCTCATACCAATTTCAGCCCAGTGAACTTATCCACATAACCCCGATCTTAGACAATCTAATCACCTCTGCTAAGAATAACCCGGACTGTTTTGATTTTTTGCTTTCCCTCGCTGAGAAGTTTATGTTGTCCCAACCTGGTCTGAACCAGCTTCCAGAATATGAACAGATATTAATTGGAGTAAGGACTCTAAGGTCATCAGGTCCTGAACATACAGCAGCAGCACGCCCTGAACCGACTGGCTCTCCAGCGCTTGCTTTGTCCTACTCTGAGGGGGTCTTGGGTGATGCCCCTCATGTCTCGTGTCCCGAGGGGGTCCTGAAGGACACCCCTCACTTCTCCGGTGCTGTGGAGGGACCTGAACCAAGTGAGGGTTCCCGATCTGGTCCTGGACCGCGTCGTCGCCGTCGTGGCAGGGATCGATGGCAGAGAGGACCTACAGACTCTTCAGTTCTTGTTCCTGCACCTGGTTTTCAACCTACAGCTCCAGAAGCTGCAGCGGTGGGTCGTCCTGAACCTGCCGTGGCGGGTCGTCCAGAACCTGCAGTGGGTCTTCCGGTGCCTGCAGCTCCAGCATGTTTCGGGAAGGTCCAGGAGGACGTCTCCCATGTTTCCTGCCTCGAGAGGTCCCTGGAGGGAGCCCCTCATGTTTCCTGTCTCGAGGGGTCCCTGGAGGGAGCCCCTCATGTTTCCTGTCTCGAGGGGTCCCTTGAGGGAGCCCCTCATGTTTCCTGTCTCGAGGGGTCCTTGGAGGGAGCCCCTCATGTTTCCTGTCTTGGGGGTCCCTGGAGGGAGCCCCTCATGTTTCCTGTCTCGAGGGGTCCCTGGAGGGAGCCCCTCATGTTTCCTGTCTCGAGGGGTCCCTGGAGGGAGCCCCTCATGTTTCCTGTCTCGAGGGGTCCCTGGAGGGAGCCCCTCATGTTTCCTGTCTCGAGGGGTCCCTGGAGGGAGCCCCTCATGTTTCCTGTCTCGAGGGGTCCCTGGAGGGAGCCCCTCATGTTTCCTGTCTCGAGGGGTCCCTGGAGGGAGCCCCTCATGTTTCCTGTCTCGAGGGGTCCCTGGAGGGAGCCCCTCATGTTTCCTGTCTCGAGGGGTCCCTGGAGGGAGCCCCTCATGTTTCCTGTCTCGAGGGGTCCTTGGAGGGAGCCCCTCATGTTTCCTGTCTCGAGGGGTCCCTGGAGGGAGCCCCTCATGTTTCCTGTCTCGAGGGGTCCCTGGAGGGAGCCTCTCATGTTTCCTGTCTCGAGGGGTCCCTGGAGGGAGCCCCTCATGTTTCCTGTTGGCCAGTTTTCTCTCATCCTGAGGGCACTGCCCTGTCTCCGGCTCCAGAGAGTGATGCCCTGTCTCCGGCTACAGAGGGCGCTGCCCTGTCTCCGGCTCCAGAGGGCGCTGCCCTGTCTCCGGCTCCAGAGGGCGCTGCCCTGTCTCCGGCTCCAGAGGGCGCTGCCCTGTCTCCGGTTCCAGAGGGCACTACCCTGTCTCCGACTACAGAGGGCGCTACCCTGTCTCCGGCTACAGAGGGCGCTGCCCTGTCTCCGGCTACAGAGGGCGTTGCCCTGTATCCGACTACAGAGGGCGCTGCCCTGTCTCCGGCTACAGAGGGTCCCCGCACTACAGACACCTCCACGTCTTCGGAGGGTCCCGGCGTAACAGACGTTTCCACGTCTATGGAGGGTCCCGGCGCAACGGACGCCTCCACATCTACGGAGGGTCCCAGCGCAACGGCCGCCTCCACGTCTACAGAGAGTCTCCACACCGCAGATGCCTCCACGACAATGGAGGGTCTTCACATCGATAACGTCCTTACGTTCGATGAATCAATGCCAGACGTCTCGTCTCTCGTCTCCACGCCAGACGTTCCCTACGACGTCTCCACGCCAGACATTCCCTACAACGTCTCCACGCCAGACGTCCCCAACGACGTCTCCACGCCAGATGTTCCCTACGACGTCTCCACGCCAGACGTCCCCAACGACGTATCCACGCCAGACGTCCCCAACGACGTATCCACACCAGACGTCCCCAACGACGTATCCACGCCAGACGTCCCCAACGACGTATCCACGCCAGACGTCCCCAACGACGTATCCACGCCAGACGTCCCCAACGATGTATCCACGCCAGACGTCCCCAACGATGTATCCACGCCAGACGTCCCGACTCTCGTCTCGACGCCAGATGTCCCGACTCTCGTCTCGACGCCAGACATCCCGACTCTCGTCTCGACGCCAGACGTCCCGACTCTCGTCTCGACGCCAGACGTCCCGACTCTCGTCTCAACGCCAGGCGTCTCGACGTCTCACAACGTCTCTACGATAGACGTTTCTACGTCTCACGACGTTTCTATGCCTGATGTCTTTGCGCCTGTCGACTTTGTTTCTTCGCCTGTTGTCTCATCGATACCTTCTGTTGGCGACTCGTCCGATGTCTTCGTGCCCGACTCGCCTGCTGACTTCGTGCCTGGCTCACCTGATGTCTTCATGCCCGGCTCGCCTGGTGGTCGACCTCGTGGTCGCCCGCCTGATAGGATTCTGCACGACGGACGCCCCCCCGTCGTCCATTGGATGGGGTCCTACGCGACGGACTGTCCCTCGGTCGTCCGCCTGAGGGGTCTTGATTGCTGGCAACTTCCTAGCCATGATACTTGGAAATGTTTTGAGTTTCTAGTTTTGATCTTTGTGTTTAGCTACCGTAGTTTTGTTCTGGTTTTCGTGCCCTTGTGTTGTCCTTGTGTCCCTTGTCTTCCTCGTGCCCTCCTTCCTTGCAGTTTCCTCCCGCCCTGGGGTTTTGGGTGTTTTTTCTTGGACACCTAGGGGTGTCTTTGAGGGGGGGTACTGTAAGGATGGCTCGTCCTGTTGGTCAGTTCTGTCCCCCTTGTGATGTTTTCATCCTGTTGGTCATGTCTGTCCCCCTTGTGAGGTTTTCTTATTAGTCAGTTCCTGTTCTGTTAGTTTTAGTAGTTAGTTTTTCTTAGTTCAGTCTCCATGTTTATTTACTCATCATCCTGGTTTACTTCATGTTTCAGGTTTAGTTTCCCAGTCTTGTCTGTTAGTTTTAGTAGTTAGTTTTCCTAGTTCAGTCTCCATGTTTTCCTAGTTCAGTCTCCATGTTTATTTACTCATCATCCTGGTTTACTTCATGTTTCAGGTTTAGTTTCCCAGTCTTGTCTGTTAGTTGTAGTAGTTAGTTTCCCTAGTTCAGACATTACTCCAAGACTCAGTTTAGCTTCCCGTTCCTGCTCTGTGTCTTCGTTAATTGTCCTCAGGTGTTTGTGATTTTGTCTTGTCTTGGCTGTGAGTACATAAGCCCTGCCTGTGTCTCATTCATTGTCGTTGCATAGTCTGGTAAATCCCTTATGTCTCTCGCCACAGCTCCTATGAGTATTTGCTGCCACGGCAGCCTTGTTTATTTGTTATTAAAAGTATTTACTTTTACAACCTCTTGCCTCCTGCGTTTCCGTCTGCGCCACTGGGTTTTCATGCTCTCTGAGTAAAACCGTGACAGTCAGAGTTTGGGCGTAAGATAGAAGCCCTTATAGAGGTAACCTTATCAATAAAAAACTGCATAAAATTATTGCACGACTGAGTGGATGCTTCAAAACCAGGTGTCTGTGGACAGTTAAGAAAAGAGTCAATGGTACTAAAAAGGACACGTGGATTGTGGCTGTGTGATCAAATCAAGTTAGAAAAATAGTCCTTTTCGGCTGCTTTAACTGTGTCCTGATAATTCACTTATCCAGCAAATTATTGTATAATTCTGTGTTAAATCATATAAATTTTTTAAATACAAAGCCAGATGCTGTACAAAGTTTATTGTACATTTATTCAAATATAAACATCAGAGAAATTAGGAAATTTTCAATATGCTTAAAAATAGAAATAAATTAACAATTACATTGTACTAACCAGTTTACTTTGGTTTCTAAGAACAGTAGTATACCCTACAAAAATGTAGACTACACTACTGGGTGGAGGAGACCTTGAAGGGTTGGAGGTATGAGAACAGGGAACAGGTGGAACAGAAATGGAGAGGTGGAGGTAGGCGAACAGGGAACAGGTGAAAGAAAATTTAGAGAGGTGGCGGTATGAGAACAGGGAATAGGTGGAGAACTTTGAGAGGAGGCGGTATGAGAACAGGGCATAGGTGGATAACTTATAGATGTAGATGCATGAGAACACAGAACAGGTGGAGGAGAACTTTGAAAGGTGGAGGTATGAGAACAGGGAATAGGTGCAAGAGATTTTAGAGAGGAGGTATGACATAATGGAACAGGTGGAATAGAACTTGGATAGGTTACTATCGATGCAATTACTGCAACTCCCTTCTCTACGGCCTACCAAACAAATCTCTCCACAAGTTACAGATGGTTCAGAACTCAGCTGCCCGTGTCATCACTCAAACCTCCTACTATAACCACATCACTCCTGTCCTGCAGCAGCTCCACTGGCTCCCGGTTAAATCACGCATCATCTTCAAAATTCTACTTCTCACGTTCAAAGCTATCCACAACCTTGCCCCTCCTTATCTATCTGACCTCCTACAAATCTCCATCCCATCATGCTCTCTCAGATCCTCCTCTTCGCTACACCTCCATGTACCCTCTGCCCGCCTCTCCACCATGGGGAGCAGGGCCTTCACCTGCTCTGCCCCTCACCTCTGGAACGCTCTACCACCAGACCTTCGAAACACCACCTCTCTTTCTCTGTTCAAGACTGCTCTGAAAACACATCTCTTTAGACTCGCTTATCATTAACTTTACTAAATGGCGGCCGTGGCGTAGTGGTAAGGGCAGTCGTCTCCGGATCGGAAAGTTGGCGGTTCGACTCCCGGGACCCGCACCATGTGTCGTTGTGTCCTTGGGCAAGACACTTAACCCCGAGTTGCTCCCGGTAGGACTGGAAAGCACCTTGCATGGTAGTCTGCCGCCACCGGTTTATGAATGTGTGTAGCATTCAATATATGTGTAGCACTTTGAGATTTTCAGTAATGAAAAGTGCGTTATAAATTGAATTAATTATTATTAATTATTATTATTAATTATTATTTTTATTATTTTGCATTTTGTAATCTTTATGTATTTTATATTTCAATTTTTTACTGATAATGTTTGAACTGTATTTGTTTGTTAAGTGTCCTTGGGTGTCCTGAAAGGCGCTTTTAAATAAAATGATTATTATTATTGTTATTTTTATAGGTGGAAGTATGAGAACAGGGCATAGGTGGAAGATATCTTAGAGATGTGGATGTATGATAACATGGAACAGGTGAAGGAGAACTTGGACAGATGGAGGTATGAGAATAGGGAATAGGTGGAGGAGAACTTAGAAAGATGAATGTATGAGAACAGGGAATAGATGGAGAATATTGAGAGGTGGAGGTATGAGAACAGGGAACAGGTGGAGGAGAACTTTGGGAAGTGGAAGTATGAGGGAATAAGTGGAAGAGAACTTGGAGAGGTGCAGGTACAGTATTCACTTGAAAGAAGCAGAATTAAAGTCAGCCGAAGTAAGACAGAGTACATGTATGTGAATGAGAGGGAGACAGGTGGAACAGTGAGGCTATAAGGAGTATATGTCACAAAGGTACAGGACTTCAAGGACCTCTACAGCTGAAATTGAAGCCAAGAAAATAAAAAATGTCTGACACAGCTTACTCACATTGGATAACACAAAATTAGAGGTGCAGGGGAAGAAAAAAAAATGATTTTTTAAAAAGAATCTAGATTCTTAGTCCTGGCGATTCAGAATCGATTCTAAAAGCCCCCAAATCGTTTTTTTTTAATATATGAATCAATATGTAAAAAAAAAAACTGAAGTCTGTACTTTATTTTGAGTTAAATGGTAAATAGTGAATGGAGCTTACTTATATAGCGCTTTCCAGCCCCCTATGAGGGGCCCCAAAGCGCTTCACAGTACCAGCCATCCACCCATTCATACACACATTCATACACCGGTAGCAGTGTTCTGCCATGCAAGGCTTAATGCACTATGGTAGGCTGAAGTCTGTTTACTTTTTAAAAATATATATACGTATAAATATATATATAAAAAAAAAAAAAAAAAAATATATATATATATATAATTATTTGTCTATGATGGACTGGAGACCTGTCCAGGTGTCCCCTGCCTCTCGCACAGTGATGACTGGACATGGATACCAGTGACCCCTGAGACTCTTAAAGGAAGAAGTGGGTAAAGACGATGGATGGATGAATTATTTGTTCCTAGATTTTTCTTTTTCTTTTATTGTTTTTAGAGAAGTCCAGGCAACTAAGCTAACCTAATACTGGTAATTTAAGTTACAGAATTTAATGCATTCCTGTATAATTTGTTCCTATTTTTGGTATAAATATCAAATGATGCAAAAAATTTGATACAGTACAGAACCTAAATTTTTTGTTTTAAATAAATGTTATTTGTTTACATTGTTGTTTAATATTCTCAGTTTAAAATTATTGTTTTAAATAAATGTTCCATTTGTTTACATTGTTGTTTATTATTTTCAGCTTGTCAGTTACAAAACTGAAACTAATTTTATGACCATTTTAATAGAAAAATAGTTTCTGACTCAAAAATTGTTTTTGAATCGAAAAATCGATTTTGAATCGAATCGTGACACCAAAAATCGGAATCGAATCGATTCTCTAGACACTGAGAGATTCGCACCGCTACACAAAATGGCTGTACTTCAGTCAGTTTTACAGATGCTGAGCGGAATAATCCTACTGAGTAATCATCAACACATACTCTCATTGTAAAATAATATATAAAATCAAACATTGTTGAATTTATGTGAAGTCTAAAGGAAACAAACACAAAAACTGTTGGGCACAACCCACTAAAGTTCAAAAGAAGTCAAAGTGATTGACACCCCCCCCCCCCCACACACACACACACACCTGTAAAATAGCAGATTAAAGGATTCTGAATGATTGCTCAAACTTCATTCTCTGCTTACTTTGCTTCTTCATCTCTGGCAATAAGAAGGCGCATGTGGTTGGATGCAGAGGCTGCTCTCAGAATGTCCACCGCTCTGTGAAACAAACATAGTGAGCAAAGAGCTTTTGCAGCTGTCAGAGGGCTCACCTGGAACAACGGTACCTTTCACTTGTGACTCCAACCAGGCTGTCCCCATTCACTTCCAGGATCTGGTCTCCAGACAACAAGTTTCCTGGTAAAGACAGAAAAAAGTCCTGTGTCAGTCCTGTATAATTCCACAGGTCAGAAGATCAAGTCATGTCAACGACTGTGGTTTCATCTGTGGGCCTTTCAGTTTTTACAGCACAGGCTAACTGGTAACTTTCAAGTCGCCCTAGGTGTGAGTGAGAGTGTGAATGTTTTTTTGTTTTGTTTGTCTCTATGTGGCCCTGGGATGGACTGGAGATGTCCAGGGTGACCCTGCCTCTTGTACAGTGATGGCTGGACACGGCACCAGTGACCCCCACGACTCAAAAAGGAAGGAGCGGGTAAAAGATAATCAAATTCAAAGTTTCTTTATTTGTCGTCACCACATGAACGAAAGTGTGTACACAGAATCTCAGTTACATCCAACAAAAGTATAAATTGTAAAGAAAAACAGTACGTAATAAGATCTAAGATATGAACTAAGAAATACACTATACTAAGAATACACTAAGCTCTAGTAGTACAAAACAATAAGCTGAACAACAGCAGCATGAACATGAATATTAGACTGAAATGAAAAAAAAAAAGCACGAGTATAAATAAATAACATGATTCCATAATAACAGATTCAGGTAGAATAAACACTTTCGCAAATTTTTGTTTGTTTTGTTTATTTAAGAAAATGTGAAACTATTACTATAAATAAATGTCCAACTGGAGTTCAGGTACCTGCTGTACTGTTCGCGGTTTTACAAACAAAAAGACCAAACTACCGTATTTTTCGCCCTATAATCTTGTTTGCATAATTTGCATGCCCTGCGACTTGTAGGCCAAAACAACATATTTATGGATTTTTTCCTATATTTTGGCTGAGATATGACCGTTTTCCTTCATTCCGACTGAAATATTGAACAAAACAAGAAAGTTCATGCTCAGTAATCCAGGTATCAAATCCGATAATCCTCAATCAGGTCATCTGGACAGTTTCTTTTTAGTAGAAATATTTCACCCTCACTCCAGAGGGCGTCATCAGTCAGAGTAGTTCCAGCACACTGTTCCCCCACCAAGTAAACAACTTAAGTGGACCAACCCGTTTGCTGGAGCCAAGATGGTTTCTGGAGGCCGTCCTGTCCCTTGTCGACTCCTCCCAGGCAGGCAGCCACAGCCAAAGTGGTTCAAGACAAGAAAGTTCATGCTCAGTAATCCAGGTATCAATCCAGAATTGAACAAAACAAAATTTCAGCCACTAGATGGCAGCAGAGTAGTAAGGCATGCCTTGAATCATGTAACAGGTAAAATTGACTATTAATGACAAATTCAAATTTGATTTGATTTGATGTTTATTCATTCATTTTAAAAGAACAATACAAAACAGTTTAATCAGATACAAGAATACAAGTAGGATAAAATGAAAGGAACAGAAAGAAGATTAAATCTTATTATATCTGCCCCTTATTTCACAGTTTGTTCAACCAATGATAACCTTCAAACTACATCACAAAATGAATAACTCTACTAAATTTTTCTAACTGTAATACACAAACACACTAAGCTACATCATAAGTACAACATAAGTGTAATACACACTAAGCTGCATCATATATAGTTTTTGAGCAAGTCCTTTTTGACCTTTTTCTTAAAAGTATACATTGATTTTGCATTTTTAACATCACTCTCCAGAACATTCCACAATCAAACTCCCTGAATTGAGGTAGACCGTCCCTTTAAGCTGGTTCTGAATTGTGGTTTGATGAATATCTCTGTCCCTTTGAGATTGTAATAACTTTGTCTTTTTATAAAATTTCTTTGGATATTTAAAGGTAATGTGTTATTATGAGCCCTATACATAACTGATAAAATACTATATTCTACCAATTCCTGGAATTTCAATAAATTTAGCTGAAGAAACAAGGTGTTTGATGGGTGACTGAAATGTTTTCTGGTGATTACTCTTACAGCTCTCTTTTGTAAAATAAAAACAGGCTTTGTAATTGTTTTGCACGCTTTTCCCCAAACCTCAATACAATAGATTAAATGTGGAACAATGATTGTGTTATACAACATATACAGAGCTTTATCAATTAAAAAATCCCTGACTTTATACAGTACTGCAATTGATCTAGCTATTTTTGTTTTAATGGAATTTACATGATGTTTCCATGTCAGTTTGTCATCAATGATAACACCCAGAAACTTCACTTCACTCACTTTACAGATCACAACATCTTCAATTTCAAATGGATCGTCAACAATTCTCTTTTTGTTACTGAATATCATGTAATTAGTTTTATCTAAATTCAAAGATAATTTGTTTAATTTAAACCAAGTTTGTATTTTTATAAATTCTGTTTTCATCATATCCAAAATCTGTTTTATGTCTTTACCCGAACAGAAAAATGTGGTGTCATCGGCAAAAAGAACACATTTAAGAAGTCCTGACACATTTACCAAGTCATTCACATATAAAATAAATAACTTTGGTCCAAGCACAGAGCCCTGAGGAACTCCACAAGTGATATCACGGAGGTCAGATCTAACATCATTTATTTGCACAAACTGTTTCCTATCTTTCAAATAGCTAGATACCCACTGTAATGCTGGTCCTCTAATACCATATTTATTTAGTTTTTCAAGGAGAATGGTGTGGTCAATGGTATCAAATGCTTTTTTTAGATCAACAAAAACACTAACACAGTACTGTTTATGATCGACAGCATTAGTTATTTGTTCCATTAAATCCATGAGAGCCATTGATGTAGAGTTTTTTCCTCTAAACCCATACTGACTGCTACTTAAAATATTTTGTTTATCAATAAATTGATCCAATCTGGTCACAAATAGTTTTTCTAGAATTTTTGAGAACTGTGGTAACAAGGATATTGGCCTATAATTATTGAATACACATTTATCACCATTTTTAAAAAGAGGAATTACCTTTGCTACTTTCATGTTATCTGGAAATATTCCTGTTGAAAAAGATAAATTGCATATATATGTAAACGGTTCAATAACATAACTCATTATTTCTTTTACGAACATCATATCCATGTCCACCCAGTCTTTTGATCTCTTGTCTGAGAGATTTTTTACCATTTTCATAATTTCCTCTTTGTTAGTTCCATTAAGAAAAATACTGTTGGTGCAACTTTTAATTGAATGACACACATTATTATCTACTTTTGGTATTTTAGCTGCAAGGCTTGATCCAATATTTACAAAATATTGATTAAATTCATTTACGATATCATTCTCATCATGTATTTCTTTGTCATCTTTCACAAAATATTTTGCAATGTTCGTTTTCGCTTTATGACTTTTTAGAACATCATTTATAACTCGCCATGTTGTTTTAGTGTCACCATTACTCTTGTTTAATAAATCACTATAGTATTCTTTCTTGCATTTTCTTATAATCATTACCAATTTATTTTTATATTTTTTATATTTTTTTTCAGCTTGTTGTGTTCTCGTTTTTAAGAAACATGAATACAAGTAAAAAATTTTTTACAAGCATTTCTCAACCCTTTAGGCCTTGTTTACACGGCGCATATTTTGAGTGGAACCGCTCCTTTCTCTCTGCGTCTTTGCTTATCGTTGACACGAGTCCACTGACCCCCCTCTTTGACTCCGATGGTTTTTGAACTCACCCTCCAGAGTGGATCTTTTTCGCTGACCCCCCGTTGATAATGTAAACAGCTCCCGCGGAGCTTTTGTTTAAACACGTGCGCGCCGCATGCACGCGCGGACAGCCGACATTTTAACAATGGCGGTGGACTGGACAGCACCACTTTCTGAACTACAGCTGATGGAATATATTTTGAGTCTCATATTTAATTAATCTACACCTGATTACCTGTATCTGTGTTGGAAGAGACAGTCTGATCCAGTTCTTATGTTGCTGCTTATTGAGCAGGCAGGAGGACATTTCATGTGTCACGCTACACAACATGTGCTAAATAATTACAGTTTAACAATAATAAACAATATTTATGTTAGCGTGGGAGATATATAAAGTTATCTGAACTAAATTAAACTATCTGGACTCAAGTTACGTGATTTAAACGATGAATAACATGCTGCGTGTTTAAAATGAAGACAACAGGTTTATTTTTTATTTATTTATTTATTCAACACCACAAACTGTACGTCACACAAACACTGAGAATTAAACTGAACACACTATTAAAACACGTTAACCGAACTGTAAATACGTTATTGAACTGGACTCTGCTGTTTTCATCATGGATTCTGGTCCGATCCGACCCGGTCCGCTTGGTGAAAGGACAGATGCTCGACCTCGTAGAAAAATAAATAAATAAAATAAATCAGTTGGTTGTTGTGTGATCAAAGTAAATACAAGCTAACATTGTTATTAATGTTGTTTACCTGCTGAAATCAGCTGTTTATCACGGAGTAAAGTCCGACATCGTCGACAAGGTTCTGTCTACAGTCCACTCAGCATCTGGTGTGCAGCTGTTAGATGAAGAGGTCCCACTTGGTGTCAAATCTGTCGACTATTATCCAAAATTCAGCTTCAACTTGTTGTTAAGTTGTTTTTAACTCAACTTTTAGCCCAGAAGAACGGAGCAGTCTGCCAGCACAGTGAAGCAGCACGCATGCGCATTGGGTGAAGTTTCAAAAATTCACAGCGCCATCTAATGACCCGGTATGGTAACTACACGGGATTCATGTGGGGAGGAGGGGGGTCATGAGTGAGGTGGGAGATTGAGCAGCTCCGTGAAACACTTGAATTTGCCAGTGTAAACAGAAAACTTTTCATGTAATTAACATACCCAAAACCTCCGTTTCCCCCCCACAGTGTCCGTGTAAACAGGGCCTTAGTCATCCAAGGTTGGTCGACAATATTTCTTTTTCTACGATTTCTTTGCACACAATTCTATTCATACAGAGCTTCTGAAATTTTCATAAATTCATCATATGATCTGTTAACATCATCAACATACACGTCCTTCCAGTTTTGCTTCTGTAAATCATCTTTTAATAGATCCATTGCTTTTTTTGATGTGTTTATTATTTTTTCTTAATTGTTACTTCTTTTGTAATGTTTTGATCATTTCTGTAGATAGTGAAAACTGGTAAATGATCACTTAAATCGGTTGTTAAGATACCACCTGTCACATCCCCATTTGTTATATTTGTGAAAATGTTGTCAATTATCGTAGCACTATGAGTTGTAATTCTTGTTGGTTTTGATATTAACGGATAAAGATTTAAACTATACATTGAATTTAGAAATGTGCTGATGTTATTTGAATCTGTTTTATTTCCCAGGTCAATATTAAAGTCTCCACACAAGAAAACTTTTTTATTTAAACTCTTTTCCAATAGTTGTATGATTTTATCGGTGAATATTTCTATATTTGATCCTGGTGATCGATATACACAACTTATGGATATGTTTTTAGCATTTTCGTTTAATATTTCTATTGTTATTATTTCCATAAGATTGTCAACAATTATTGACATTTCATTAATTATTCTACATTTTATTTCATTTTTGACAAATAGAGCTACTCCACCACCTTTTTTATTGTTTCTGTTTAAATGATATAATTCATATCCTTCGATGTGAACATTATTTTTGTTTTCATCATTAAGCCATGTCTCTGACAGTGCTATTAATGTAAAAGTTCTGTTTAACTGTTTTAAATAATCTGTTATTTTGGATATATTTGCATTTATACTTCTACTATTGATGTGAATAATAGAGAGATCTCCATTTGTTATATTGATGTCATTAAACTGTTCTTCATTATAATATTCACAGTCTTTTATAGCAGGATAAAAATTTGCATCAACCACATCTTCAACATTGTATATTTTAAACTCTGAGTCTTCGTTTGTTGTTGTCATGTTTTAATGTATTTGTTTGTTTGTTCATTTTTGTCAATTTTTGTGTATGAACATGTGATAGTGATTGGTGATTTGTCATTTTTGAGCTCATTTAAATGTGTCTAAGTCTTTCAGATCTTTTATTATTTTAGTTTGAGAACTTTCCTGTACTTTGATCCATATGTTTCCGTTTCTTGTCCAAGTTTTTGCTATTTGTTTGTTCTTTTTCAACAACCTTGCTTCACGTGCAATGTTTGCATTTTTTTTAGTTAGGTGTTCATTCATGTAGACATTAGTGTTTATGAGTTTCTTTGACTGCATAATTACCCTGTTTCTTTGTTTCCTTCCAATGAATCTGACGACTACTGATGGTTTAAGTTTGTTAGCTCTATTGGGCAGTGTGTAACAGATGGAAATGTCATCATGTTTAATGTTGATGTTTTTTCCACTTAAGAAAGTGACTACCTGATCTTCCAGAGACTGCAGCTGTTCTGGTGGTCCTTCTTAAGACAAAAACCACTAGACTTTATTTATTATAAATTATAAATTTATTATCCTAGCAGGTCGCTTTCGTAAATGAGCCCTCGAGGCTCAATAAGATTTACCTGACTAAATAAAGGTTGAATGAAAATTATACTTTATTTTATACTTTATTGTTTTTGGCTTGAACTTTTTGAATTACCATGTTCTGGATGACTGAGAATCTTCACCATCTATTAATGACTCAATGAGCTTGCCACAGCCTGCCACCTTCGTTCTGCTCGCTGCTTGGATCAACCGTCAAATCTGCTTCAATTTGCTGCATTGTCCCAGCGAAATGCGGATAATTTGACCATTGAAGTGCATTTATTTAGTAAAAATCCAACTGAGACACAACTTTGCTATAATGTTGAGCAAACAAATACTTGTTTTTAGGTGCTTATCTATTTTTTTATTTTTTTAAGATAAACTATTTTTATATCTTGTTAATTTTCAAAGAAATGTGCAGCTTTCCTCCTTCTGATTTCCTCCCTTTCTGTGCGCTCTAATGTGCATGAGTGCTGCCTTGGACCGCTCCCTGCAAGGCCTTTCCTCTGGGCTAAAAGCTCAGCTAACATCTTAACAACAAGTTAAAGCTGGATTTTGGATTTTATTTTTTTGTCTAGTCATGCACAAGATGTCTGACAAACTTGAGCTCAGAAACAAACTATGACACTGGCAGCAATACTTCATGAATGTTGGTTTAGCCTCATCTTACTTTTTCTTAAAAACTGTATTTATTTACACGTGCACACACACAGGTTTGTCAATGTGGTTTAGCCGGACTTTTTCGCCAAACCCGCCCGAAGGTGTAATATGGGGTCTACCCCTTCCCGAGGTCCTAGCGACCTGGGACCAAGCTCAGAGCACTCTAAAAATTTTGAAAAAAATTTGGGTCACTTTAGCTTTCCGATAGGAGCTTCACAGCACGTTTTACCACCCAGACTCCAGTGTGGTTTACAAGGACGTCAAAAAATGTGGTTTATGAGGACAAACATGCATTATGGGGTCTTTAAAGGGACATTTAAACTCCGCCTACTTAACATAAAATTAACATAAAACACACAAATGTGACAGGAGGACAAACATGCATTATGGGGTCTTTAAAGGGACATTTAAACTCCGCCTACTTAACATAAAATTAACATAAAACACACAAATGTGACAGGACACTGCATTAGGAGAACAGTTTTTTGAACTGATTTTATTAAACAAATTAGGCACATACTTTATTTATATTCACTAACAAATCTTCAAATGTTTAAAATAAAATAAAACTTAAATGTTTCAAATAAAATAAAATAAAAACTTAAATTCTGTTGACATATTTACATTATTATAAAACATATTAACATTATATACATATTTCTAAAACAAAATTTTACTTTTTCTGCAGGGTTAATCACAACCTAATGTAAAGTACAGGGGATCCCCGACTTACGAGCGACGAAAGAGTTCCTCAGTCTGAGATGACATATTTACATTTTATAAAACATTAACATTACAAACTTGTACATATTTCTAAAACAAAATTTTACTTTTTCTGCAGGGTTAATCACAACCCAATGTAAAGTACAGGTGATCCCTGACTTATGAGCGATGAAAGACTTCTGAGATGACATATTTACATATTATAAAACATTAACATTACAAACTTGTACATATTTCTAAAACAAAATTGTACTTTTTTTACAGGGTTCACCACAACCCACTGTAAAGTACAGGTGATCCCCGACTTACGAGCGACGAAAGAGTTCCTCAGTCTGAGATGACATATTTACATATTATAAAACATTAACATTACAAACTTGTACATATTTCTAAAACAAAATTGTACTTTTTTTACACGGTTCACCACAACCCACTGTAAAGTACAGGTGATCCCCGACTTACGAGCGATGAAAGAGTTCCTCAGTCTGAGATGACATATTTACATATTATAAAACATTAACATTATAAACTTGTACATATTTCTAAAACAAAATTGTACTTTTTTTACACGGTTCACCACAACCCACTGTAAAGTACAGGTTATCCCTAACTTACGAGTGACGAAAGACATCCTCAGTCTGAGATGCTGTATTCAGCTCAGTCTTATAAAGACTTCCTTAGTCTGAGATGTTGTATTCAGCTGAGTCTTATAAATAAAGACTTCCTGATGACAGCCAAAACCAGCTGCTCACATGATCAAGGAGGACCATCAGCCTAAACATTGCCCATTTTCTACATCCATCCATTATCTTTACCCGTTTCTTCCATTTTGGGTCACGGGGGTCGCCGGTGCCCATATCCAGCAATCATAGGGCAAGGGGCGGGGTGCACCTTTCACGGTTCGCAAGTTTATCACAGGGCATCACATTTGTTACATGAAAACATAAAACACTAGAAAGCTTGTTGAACAAGACACATACTAAAATTAAAATACCCTGATGAATGCTCAATAATTCTAGTAGAATAATCAAAAAAGCTAAGTCTGGTCCTCAGGACATTCAAAAAAACAACACAAAGAAAAGCAAAAAAAAAAAACTGGAAATGTTTAGTCTTTTGTCCAAGTCTGGAGATAATGTATTCAACTCAGTATTATAAATAAAGATTTCCTCAGTGTGAGGTGCTGCATTCAGCTTAGTCTCATAAATAGCACCCTCTCACAGTGGATCAACCAGTTTGCAGGTCCTCCTTGATCATGAGAGCAGCTGGTTTTGGCTGTCATCAGCAAATTGGTTGATCCACTGTGAGAGGGTGCTATTTATAAGACTGAGCTGAATGCAACATCTCAGATTGAGGAAACCTTTCGGACAAATGACTTCCACAGTCTTGGATGCTGTACTCAGCTCAGTCTTATAAATAAATACTTCCTCAGTCTGAGGTACTGCATTCAGCTCAGTCTTATAAATAGCACCCTCTCACAGTGGATCAACGAGTTTGCTGAACAGCCAAAACCAGCTGCTCTCATGATCAAGGAGGACCTGCAAACTGGTTGATCCACTGTGAGAGGGTGTTATTTATAAGACTGAGCTGAATGCAGCACCTCAGACTGAAGACGTGTTTCGGACGAATGACTTCCTCAGTCTTACATGCTATGTTCAGCTCAGTCTTATAAAAGAAGACTTCCTCGACAAAGTTTTTTTTACAGTTTTTACATCAAAGTACAATTCAAACAAAAACACTTTCATCGATTCATTGCAAACCTGTTGCTTCCTCTCACATTCCTCCTTGGTGATCAGTTCACCTCGATATTCCAAAAGAAAGTCATATTTTGCAAAGGATTTATTTGCTAAGATTCCTCAACCTAGTTATATAAATAGGAAAAATTGTATTTTTTGTTAACACTAATAAAGCTCCACATACCTTTTAAGTTCACTGATAAATTTGATGACAAGGCCCTAAATAAAGACTTCCTCAGTCTGAGGTGCTGCATTCAGCTCAGTCTCATAAATAGCAAACTCCACTTGAGATTTCATGATAGAATGCAGACTGCTTTGCCTTATGTTTTAAATGTGTTTTCTCCAATATTCCTTGTGTCAGGAGAAAAGCAACATTTTGAAGTGCTGGGAAAAACAGGGAAACTTGTGTCTGACATATTAGGATCAGATATTGCTGCTTTTTCCAGAATCTGTCCAACTTTGGACTGGCTACATTGAAGGGGGACACAGAGACATCTGGACAAGTCTCAGTCCATCACAGGGACACATTTACAAGTCTCCAGTCCATCACAGGGACACATTTACAAGTCACCAGTCCATCACAGGGACACGTGGACAAGTCTCCAGTCCATCATAGGGACACCTGGACAGGTCTCCAGTCCATCACAGGAACACATTTTTAAGTAATATAATAATAATAATAATAATAATAATAATAATAATAATAATAATAATAATAATAATAATAATAATAATAACTGACAAGTTATAATAATAACAAGTCTCCAGTCCATCACAGGGACACCTGGACAGGTCTCTTCTCTTAGAATTGAGAAAGCCTTTTGGATGAAGGGCGAAACGTCTTCTGCTACAAATAAAAGTCCAGTTGTTTTTTTATTGAACACATTTTTTTGATTGTAACAAAGACCTCGGTACATACCAGGCAACTAGGTTATTAGTCATTTCATTATAAAGCCAGGTTGCATAGGTACCAGGTACATACCAATTGAGTACAAGATAACATGTCATTTTATAGAATAGTCTGGTACAAAATATACATACTGGTTAAATAACCAGTATGCTACCAGTATCTGGGGTATGTACCTTTCTGTATTATGTATTAATATTGTATAAATCTGTGTTACACTTTTAAATACTTTATTTAAAAAAAAAGTTCCTCCATATTTTTTTCAACCTGTAGCTTGGATATCTTTGCCAGTTGTGTTGGGGGAGCTGGTAATCTGTAAAATTCCCTGTGAACACGGATGTCATGGCCCAAGAAGTCTGCAACCTGGTCAAGTTCATTGTTTTTTAAGTTCAAGACTTGTGAGAGCGTGGCTACATGTTTCCGTAGTTGTGTTGACCTGAGGAACTCTGGGTGCTATGCTCCACACTGGCTTGCATGAACACGCAGACTGTCCTGTCCTCTGTAGTGACTCATTGATTTAGGTCTTGCAAATAGAAATAAGTTTGTTTGTAAAACAACACATGTCTCTCTCTTACTTGCCAATAAAGTCAGTGCATCCACCACATTTGGTGCGAGTAAAACTGCAACCTTTCGGCCTCTTTTCACAATGATTTCAACCCGAGTGAAATGGCTGCAGAGCTTCTGTTCAACCGTTGACAAACCCATGGCAACATCATCATGGAGCTTGGTGGTGTCACGCTCCATAAAACTTCGTAGGTGCATCTTTGAAACCTCTCCTGCTCGTCTACGATTGAACACAATGACCTATGCAAGTGTAACTTTTGCAAGTTCTGCATAAGTCTGGGGGCTGGCTTCATCTTTCAAGGTGTTAAAGGCATTTTCTCCTGATTTATTCAGATGCTGATGCAGAAGCTTAACATCTTCAGTGAATGGTAATGTTAATGGCCTATTGTATTTGGCATGATTTTAAGTGCTAAGGGCACTATGAGACACCATCTCTGACCATTTTGATGAGCACAGTTTTTTGAATGCGTCTGACGACTTCATCAGTTGTTCATCTTCTGCCATGAGTGCTCGGCAATGAACAAGGTTACAGATTTTGTTCAGTGTATGTCCCAGTTTTATGGCAAGGCTTGTTTTTTTGTATGAACGTGTTTCTTCATCAAAGCCTGACACAGTCTTTACTGCTTGCACAACTCTCTGGAAGTTAGCAGGTTTCACAGCATCCTCTAGGTTATGTATTGCATATTTTGTGCGCAGACATATCAACAAACGGCCAACTTCATGAAGCTTTTGTCGCATGTAGTCGTATTTTGAGGGGTCTTGTCCATGTCTGTTGTGGAGTGACTGAGCAAACTGAATAATACACAGGTCATTTCTCACAGCTGAGGTAACATCGTCGGGTTTCATACTTTTAATGATCTTACAAACACCACTTCAGATTTCATGATAGAATGCAGACTCTTTAGCCAAAGCCAAACTCAGCACTTTGGCTCTTCCAGGTGGATTATCCATATCCATATTTTCTGGCTTACAGGGGCATCTACGGACATGTCTCCATAGTTGCTTTTGAACGTACATTCCTTCACAGTAGATACAGTGAATAAATGTTCCATCTACGGCCTTAGCTTTTGTCTTTCTCTTCACTTTCAAGGGCCCTTGTCCACCTTGTAAAACTGCATTGTTATGCTTGTGAATTCCCCTGTTCCTCAATTTTTCTAATAAAACTTTGCGCTCTTTAGAATCCTTGTGAAGGGAAAACAGTTGGATAATTTCAGGATGCGTCTGGTGTGTTTGCAAATGGCGTGAAATTTTAGTTTGTGGCTTACCACAAACATAACAGAAGTTTTGTAGACATGTAATCTGCTTTGAGGATTCCTGTTTGAGAAGCTCATCTTTTCTGTCTGGTTTATCCTTTGAGTATGTGGTAGAAGTGGCTTGGCCTGATGTTTTAAATGCGCTTTCTCCAATATTACTTGTGTCAGGAGGAAAGCACCATTTTGACGTGCTGGGAAAAACAGGGAAACTTGTGTCTGACATATTAGGATCAGGTATTGCTCCTTTTTCCAGAATCTGTCCAACTTTGGACTGGCTACACTGAAGGGGGACACAGGGACATCTGGACAAGTCTCCAGTCCATCACAAGGACACATGGACAAGTCTCCAGTCCATCACAGGGATACCTGGACAGGTCTCCAGTCCATCACAGGTACACAGGGACAAGTCTCCAGTCCATCACAAGGACACATGGACAAGTCTCCAGTCCATCACAGGGACATGTGGACAAGCCTCCAGTCAATCACAGGGACACCTGGACAGGTCTCCAGTCCATCACAGGGACACATTTACAACTCTCCAGTCCATCACAGGGACACATTTACAAGTCTCCAGTCCATCACAGGGACATATTTACAAGTCTCCAGTCCATCACAGGGACATCCTGGACAGGTCTCCAGTCCATCACAGGGACACGTGGACAAGTCTCTAGTCCATCACAGGGACACATTTACAAGTCACCAGTCCATCACAGGGACACGTGGACAAGTCTCCAGTCCATCACAGGGATACCTGGACAGGTCTCCAGTCCATCACAGGTACACAGGGACAAGTCTCCAGTCCATCACAAGGACACATGGACAAGTCTCCAGTCCATCACAGGGACATGTGGACAAGTCTCCAGTCCATCACAAGGACACATGGACAAGTCTCCAGTCCATCAAAGGGATACCTGGACAGGTCTCCAGTCCATCACAGGTACACAGGGACAAGTCTCCAGTCCATCACAAGGACACATGGACAAGTCTCCAGTCCATCACAGGGACATGTGGACAAGTCTCCAGTCAATCACAGGGACACCTGGACAGGTCTCCAGTCCATCACAGGGACACATTTACAACTCTTCAGTCCATCACAGGGACACATTTACAAGTCTCCAGTCCATCACAGGGACACATTTACAAGTCTCCAGTCCATCACAGGGA